>JAAAKG020133848.1:0-66135 GCA_010014905.2 Druon quercuslanigerum | reverse complement strand
AATTAAAAATTGATTTTGCTGTTTTTTTGAGTTTTTATAGCATGCTACGGAAGGGCTACTATGTGGCTACTATATGGATACGCTATAGAGTAGCCGTTCCGTTCACTTGGTTCGCCAGGGCAGGAAAGTTATCCTCTCTAAAATAGAGTTTTTTTAATAATAAATTAAAACTATAATTCAGATAAGCTGCAGAACATCATAAGATGTTTTGGTTATTACCTGACGTCAACTACGTAGTCATAGACAGATACATTTTAGTGTCAAAAATCCTTTTAATATAATAACGTTGCGAGAAGATGTGACGTGCATGTCGAAAAAAACATAAGTTATTTTTAAGATTAAAGCCTAAAAAATTATTTTGAGATGCTCTATACGAATTGAATTAGATTTTTATTGATTGATTGATTGATATTGATGCTATAGATGAGATTAAATTGACGATAAAGAACAGGTGAAATTTTCATTTAACCCAAAATGAGAACAGCTTGTCATAGCTCATAGATGCAAAATTGTGAATTAAAATTTGTTTTTAATTTTAATTTCTTAATATTAACTTTAATGTATAATGCATTGATACATTTGGTTTCTATATTCTTTCCTTTAGCATCCATGATTCACTGATATGAACAATCGTTAAATATTGTATTTAATAAATAAATAATTATAAAATATACACTTAGGGGGAAAAGAAGTGCTTTTCTGACGAGTATGTGTTTTTAGCACAAATCATAGGCGAGCGCTTAGCGCGAACTGGAAGCAAGTACTGAAAACGTACACAAGTCGAAAAAGTGCCTTGCTCGCTTAGCGCATATGATATTTTTTATAAAAAATTGATGATTTCATAAATTCTTTGAAATACAGTCTTGATTCATTCCATATAAGATTTTGAATTAAGCAGGATAAAATTTATGTTAAATTATTAAAAATTATGAAAAATTCAATAAAATAATTGTCGCCAATTTTTGGTAATTTACGGTTATTTCAGTGATGATTTACCATAGCTTGCCATAAATGACCAAAAATTCAATAAGCATGTCTATATTTGGCGGGAATTTCCGGTCATTCATGGTAATATTATAGATAAATGTGGTAATTTATGATAAATGATCCAAAATTAATTTTTTTTAATTTTCATACATTTCCGTAAATTGATGAGCATTTATGGAATTTTACAGATAAATATCGTATTTTACCATAAAATTACCTGAAATTCATTTTCATCATACTGTGTCATAGTGAATGATATTATATTATACTGTATTATATCATTCTGTGTTATACCATACTGTATTATATCATATTGTATGATAATGTATCGTATGGCACCATAATGTATAATGTTGTTCCATATTGCACCATATTGTATTATATTTCACATATACTGTATCTTGATGGATTATATTGCATCATAATCAAAAAACAGGAAGAGAAAGAGAGAGACAGATAGAGAGAGATCATACTTTTTTTAAATTAAGCGCCATCCCAACTACAATTTACTAACGTCCTCAAAGATGTTTCACGTGAAAATATATTGAAATTTTAATTGCATGGAAATTCCGCGTAAACAGGTAGTTTTAGTCGGTAACAAAAATGGTCGAGTTACCGACTGTCGGTAGTTTCTTAGCAGAAAAATGCTGGATAATTTTCTTAAGAGACATCACTCGATCACGTTATCGTATACTTTTTAATCACTTTATTTGCAATAATTAGCAATAAATAAAAAAATTTATTTGATGAAAACCTCGCGAAGATGCCAAATATTCCCTTATTTTCAGGATTTGAGTTTGCAATAAAAAGATATGAGGAAACTCAAAATTCTCCTAGCAGACGAATCGTAATAATTTTCGTAAGCATGGCCTCTTTGGGTTTTCCTCATCTTCGGTCAACCACTGCTGACCATAATACAAGAATTTGACGTTTATAAGTGTTTTCGGTATAATTTTATTTAATTAAAAATAAAAAAGTGTTTAAAATTCCATAAATGTTAAGATATATAATTTGTAATAATACAGTGTTTTCATTTAACATTACATTTTTTCAAACAGTTGTCAGGTTGCCCGATGGGGCATCTCTTTTTTCCATTGTTTCAAACTTGGTATTTAAAGATATATTAGAAAAATTAAATTTCACAAAAATCATAATTTAAATGAAGTCTATACATGACATATTCTTGATGATACCACCCGATACCACCCGATAGATGTATACCATTAAGTAATTATTCGCTTTCGTTAATAGAAAGTTTTATTTGAAAAAGAATTCATGAAATTGGCAATAGTACAAACACAAACAATATGCCTAAAAAATGGCAAGCAAAAAAACAGATTAAAAGGTAACCTTACCTTATGTACAACGCCTTTCTGAAAAACTAAGATGTTTTTGAGAAAAATGTTGGAATTGCCTTCATTTTAAAAATTACACTAGATAATTTCCTTCTGAAAAAAAGATGCTGAAAATATTGAAAATTTATCAGGCGTCATATACTTAATAAAATAAACTGGTTGCAATAAAGTATGTATCGGGGAATCCGGTAGAAGATTAAAACTAAGATTGGCCAAACATAAAAGTGAGGTGCTGAAACACACGGACTTAACTTCAGAATCAGGGGTGAGCAAAACAAAACAGGAGAAAATTGCCGGGAACAGCTCCTGGATAAGAGGATGTACGGCATCTTTCACAGGAATGTAAAGGATCAGTCAATGCCGCGTGAGCTAACTTTTGCTTTCCTTAAATGACCTTGATTAAAGTCGGACAATTGGTTTCATTTTGGTATGTCAAGATGGTGTTATTTCCACCTGAAGCTTCCGTCACCCTATTTTGAATTAAGACATTCCCGATGATAGCTGCAAAGAGTGTCATGCACATTCCGAAGGACCTACATTTAAAGGCAAAATGCGGCACTAAGAGTAATTTATTACCATTTCTGTCACTCTTACGGCATTCAGCTTAATATCGCTCCGCTAAACGCTTCTAGGGAAATAGAATCAATTGTCGAGAATGAGAAGTGCTGCATATACTAGAACTTTATATTCTCGACAATTATTTCTGTTGTACACTCGAGGCCTGACATAGTTCTCCTTGACTTCGAGAAGCGAACCATGTTCGTTATCGAATTTTCGGCACTAGCTGACAAAAACGTCATAGCCACGGAGAATGAAAAGAAAGAGAAGTATGTCTTGTAAGGGAGTTGCAATGATTAAAACCAGAATAATCTGTTAAAATATTCGACATTATCATTATCTTTCACTGGTTAATAGCCTGAAAAGCAACCCTGCGTATAAACAATATGCAAAAACACTTGCGGGGAAAAGTACCGGATCGTCGTATTGATTCCGTCACAGACTGTAACCACCTATCTCACGGTCGTGAGACGTGGTTATAACTAAAATTTCACCGCGATTTCGTTGGGATCGCGTGCAATTTTTCAGATTAGTACCTACTCCCGGAAAAATCCTGCGGTTATCCTTATGACAAACTTTCAATCATATTCATGAATATTTTATGGATGTTTTGGTTCGGGACAATCGCGAAAGTTCGGGATTGTTAACGAGTGAATAGACTAAAACAGGAATCCTAATAAAATCTGATTAAAATTAATTGCTAAAGAGCAGATTAGAGTCACTGTGAAGTTGGCTGTCAAGCGCCACTCAGCTCTCACATGACACCCGAATAACCCGGGCTAGACCAAAATTTTAATTGAAAATTTTCGAAATGAATGTAAGGAAAAAGAGTTGAATTCGTATCATTTCTAAGCCAAAGCTCTTAAAATTATATAATTTTACATTTAACAATTTTGTAAACTAAAGATTTAAAAATTTAAAACCTTAAAACAAAAGTTTTAAAATTCGAGAAATTTTTTTCGAAAGAAGTTAAAATATTCTTATTTCTAATTTAAAACGTTCAAACTTAAATTTTGTTATTTTTAATTAAATAATCTAGAAATAAATGGTTTCAGATTAGGAATCAAAAGAGCGCAATTTCAAAATGTTAAAAATTGCATGTATTACAATTAGAATTTAAAAAAAAATTTAATTCAGAGAAATGGCAATTGTCTTACATATTTATAATGAAAAGCATTTAAAATTGCCTTATTTAAAAGTGAAAAGTTTTGATCAATTTAAATTCAAAACAATTAAAAATAAGTTATAAATAAATTAAAAAATTATGATTAAGCCAAAAAATTGATCAGAAACATTTTTCTAAAATCAAAAAATAACTTCACCTTTATTTTAAGCGTTCATAATAGAAAAAATTCAGTTTTAAACCTTCAAAATTGAATTGTTGTATAAAAAAGATTGATAATAATAAGTAATTTTAAATAGTCAATATTAAAAAACAAATGGTATACTACATGCCATTTTGACAATGTATCTAAGTTATCTTACGTATTTATACCTAATTTCGTCTTCCTGAATTGCATAATATTATTGGGATTGTATTATTACTAATTATTGAACTTACGCTTATGCTACACCAGTTTTATTTCTTTTGGCCTTTTTAATTATTATGATATATGAAAACTCGTGCAGTGTCTTCATAATGATTTTTTGTTATTATAATTAACATTTATTTTGTAATTATAAAAGCCATTATTCATCTTTATAATTTCACATAAGATTACTTTATCGACAGAAAAATAATTTTGTTCAAATTTGTTGTCCTTTAAAATCCCAATAAGTGTTTCACAAATTCTAATGTATACAGATTTTTATGACACTACAATAATAATTTTTTATTTACTTTTAAAAACTTTAAAATTTATTTTACCTTTCGAAAGATTTTATTAATGTACTTACTTTTTATAATTTTTAACTACGTCTCGAGTTGCAGTCCATTCACTTTCTTAACCAAATACTAAATTTTACCTGATTTTTATCCATATAAACATTTTTTATTTATTTTATAAACATCCATAAAAAAGGACTGTTTCCGAGCCTTCAAGAGCATGTGATTTGTAAAAAAATACGGCCCGGGTAATTTTCAACTAAGAATCCAACGGTGACCTTGAATTTGACCTTGAACCTTATTTTTAAGATAATTTTGAACAGATTTGTTTTTTAAGATTGGAACCCCTATTTTGGTTGTAAATATCAATAAGAGTGGGAAATTTCAGTTTCGGGTATGTGCTTAGGTCAAGGGTTAACACGACCCCTACAGGTCAAATAAAGGTCAAAGTTTCCGAGATTCCTACGCGATTATATGACAGCGTACTTTGTCTTTTATTTGAACTGAAGAGGTCAAGTTCACCCTTGACCTAAACACATACACGAACGTAAGATTTTCCACTCTTTTTAATTCTGGCATCGAAAATAGTAGCTCGAATTTTTAAAAAAAGCTGACTTCATTATAACCTTTAAAATCTAGTTCAAGGTCCAATCCAAGGTCACCGTTGAATTTTTCGTTGTAAGTAAACTTGTTTTTTTTTTTTTTTTAACCACATAGATTTCTAGGGGTTTCTGTACTTTTTATCCAACCAGTATATCAATGCAACAGTAGCATTAATGTATTATAGTTTTAATTTATCATACAAAAGTCACTATTTATTTTAGAAGTAAATATTCCTTATGAAGGCCCAGATTGAGATCCAATCATTGAAAATAAAAACCACGAAGTAATAGTAAGGAGTAGAAACTCCGTAAGTGGGGGTAGGACAAAAACCCCTCCAAGAAATATGACGAAGCGTAAGAACGTTTCTACATTTTTGTCATGCGCGTTGATGCTTTCGTGTGACGTGATATTCCCCCTCTATGCTATACAGGGTGTCCCGCGAGAACTGTAGTTAATTCTGTGGGGAGGTTGTGCACAAAAAAATAAGCAAAAAAGTCCCGAACATTTTTTTGATCCGATGCTGATTCTGGTCACAAAAGAGGGTACAAGTTGTATGTACGTGTGAGCATGTGTGGCGTGCGCACGCCGTCTCAGCCAAGCAGTTCCCGTACCGAAGCGCTAGACTATATCGACAACGCGCATGACAAAAATATAGAAACGGTCTTACGCTTTGTAAACTGGTCATAATTCTTGGAGGTGTTTTTGTCCCACCTCTGCCGGCCAAACGCATAGGGAGATACCACTCCTTACTATTACTTCGTGATAAAAACAATGTTTCTTCACAACTAGAATCCTTTTTTGTTTGTTTTAATTGGACCGGCCGAAAGACAGCAGAAAAAAACCTTATTAAATTTTAAAATTATATTAACATTGGAAGAAAATTATGATAAGACTTGGAATCTTTCTCCAAAATTTTTATTTTAGTTAATTATGAATGATTTTTTGGCTGATTATTGCAAGGTTATGTTTACTTTCTCGACTCTGCTGTTCGTGAAAAAAGACGTTGACTCGAATCGAGTAAAATCAGCATATAAATTTACATTTTATTATTATTTAAAACAATAATTTATTGATAATGATCAGCACAAAAATTGAATACTCAAATTACTATTTGATAAGCTGGCTTAGATTGTGATTTATTTCCAAATTTCAGGGAAAAAATGGACAAAGTTTTGTCTAGCTTTTCCAGTAGCCGGACTACTTTAAACTCTCGATGCATAAAGTCATTATTAAATTTATTTTGGATATTTCACATATGATTTATGAGATAAAAAATATTTCTATTTTTCCAAATTTCGAATGCCGAAATGATGTAGAAACTTCCTGTGAAACCCAATTGTGAAACCTTTTCCTTCTTTAGGACCACCGTACACAATGTTCTAAATGTTCTTAATCTCAATAAAAGAAGCTATAAAATTAAGGGTATTGCTTATTTTCAGTCTTTTTTATGCAGTATCGTTTTTATTATTTCATTGTGCATTTTTGAAGCGTACTTTCGTACGCTATTGATAGTTAAAATTGCTAATCTTTCACGCCATAAATCGAATCCACGTTTAATTCCGCTGCTGACCAATTCGAATTGATCTTTAGCGAATTTCCTCTCTACACCTTTACTGAATAGTACGCATGTAGTAATCCCCACTGCATTCATCTCACTCGCTTCCCTCTATAAAACCAGTGCTTCATCGTAATATCAGATCAAATATTGCCATCGTCGACGAAGGTGAGCAAACAATCCTGAAAGCCGAGGATCTTGTGAAGGAAAGTTACAAACTGGAATAATATGGCTGTGGTAAAGGCAAATATTGTAACACTTGTAGCGGTGGTAGTAATTGTATTTTCGGTCATAGTTCACGGATTTCCCGATGGTATGTAATCTGTTGTTTTTAAAATTTCATTTATTGATGGAAATTTTAAAATTCCTCTGGAAATTCTTTTAAAATATTTTAAAAAATTAGTAATGCAGAGAAAGTAATTGACAAAAGCAAAATAAAGCTGCATCGTATTTTAATTTAGATTCTTCCAAATTAAATTATTACATTTCTTTCGGTGCGCATACAATTTTGACACCCGGGGAAATTATAGAACAATGCATATAATACCAAATTTGAAAAACCGCCCTAAAAGGCTCTTATTTTTATTTAAAAAAAGATCAAAATTTTTCTAAAAAGAGGAGAAAAAAATTCTTTTTTTGAACAAAAAGTAAAGAAAAAAGGAAAGGAAAATTAGAAGGCAACCATCTTACTTCCCTTCATTTTCTTTTTTATTTATTTCCCCTTTTTTATCTTCATTTTCTCTGTTTTATTTTTTGTCCAACAAAATAATTTTTTTTCTTTTTTCTTTAGAAAATTTATTTTTCTTTTTTTAAATTACAATAGGAACATTTGTATGACGGTTCTTCAAATTTGGTAATTAAATTCTTGGTTTTATTTTTAGGAATTCTGTAACTTAACTTGATTATTGGACGTTAAATATAATTTTGAATTTAATTTTATTATAACTCAAATTTCCTAAATTTAAATTTTCCTCTACTCTCCTCTTTTCCTTTTTTTAACAACACCTATTTTTTTTGTGTTTTTAACAAATTTCCACCTTTTTGGTTTTGCTTAAATTCGATCTAAATTAATAAAACCAAATTAGAAATTTAAACTATTTTTCCTTGAAAGATATTTCTTTTTAATTAAACCTACTTTTTTATTTTTATTCAGAAACCATCTCTTTTGGATAAATATATATATTTAGTTGCAAACTAATTTTTTTATCGGTAAATTTGATTTATTCATTATTGGTATAAGATTGATCGCTTTTAGTTAAAAATACAACTACTAGATTAATAGTTGAATTAATTTGTTAAAAATTAATTTTTTTGAATAGTTAAATATTTTGTTCAAACTTCCTTTTTTGTTTCGATTTGAAATTAATTTTATGAACTGAAAATTTCACGGCTTTTTTCAAGTCAAATATTAGCCAAGCGGACTATTTTTTGATAAAACAGTTGAATTTCCACCGCGAAAATATGAACTTTTTTAAAAAAGTTAAATTTGGACCAGATTGGTTGATTTTAATTTAAAGGTAATTAATTTTTAACCAAAAGTGAGATATGTATATTTTCGGTTCACAAAAATTATTTCAAAAAAAAAAATCGATTTCTTAACGAAATACCTAAATAATTTAAATTTGGTTTTAAAATTTATTTTCCTTAGCTAAGAATATATTTTTTAACTTAAATTTTAACTATTCCGTTTTGGGGTCCAAATTGGTAATTTTTAAATGTTTTTAAAATGAAAATAACTTTTCCCCAAAACAGTGGATCTAAAGCAATAACATGAGTTTTCAACAAAGTAGTTAAATTTTCAATAAAGAAGTTTAATTCTCCATGATATATGTAATAGTTGATATTTTAATTAAAAACGATCAATTTTAAACAAAAAATGCGATAAATAATTTTTCAGTTAAAAATTTAATTTTCAAACAAAAAAATAAATTATCAACAAATTTTAAATCGAAAAAAACAAAACCTCTAACAAATTAATTCAAGTATCTAACACGTATAAGGATTTTTAACCAAAAAATATGAATTTTTAATAAAAAATTTGGTAGTTCAATGTAAAACTATAAACGATAAATATTTAGCTTAAATTAATTGTTTGAATTTTCAGTTAATGAAATTAGATTTTTAATCACAAATTTTTAAAAAGTTAGGAAAATAGTTTAATGTTTAATTAAATAGTAAAATTTTTAACTGTAAGAGATAAACTGTGAAACAAAAATTAAATAATTGACTTTTCAATGTAAAAAAATTGATTTTCTTATTAGGTTCTCTTAAATCATTTTAGATTTAAATGAATAAATAAGAAAAAGTGAAAGTGAATAATTTGAAATTGTTTTTGCATAAAATTGTTTAGATTAGCCAATTAAAAATTTTTTAAATTGAAGCAAACCATTACATGTGGTATCTGTCAAAGAATATAGAAAAGAAAAACGTTATGTTTTAGTGCAAGAGAATTTTTTGTTGCAAATATTTTTAAACAAAATTAGTAATTTTATCAATAAATACAATTTTCTTATATAACTTAATAAAATATATAATTTAATTATTAACATCTGTTTTAAAATAATATTAATTCTCATGATACTGGAAAGTATTTTGAATATTAAGAAAAAAACGTATGATTCCATTTTATACTATTCATGCATTGACGCACATTTCTATAATTTATTATTTAAATAATTTATGTCAATGGCCCGCAACCACAAAGCAAATATATATTTTTTTTAATGATGTAATTTAAATGTAGGATTCGTGAAAAAAGTTTGATACGTGTGCATAAATGTTATTTCTCTATAATATGAGTAATTTATAAATAAAAACCGTTTTATACAATAAAATTCTGACTAACAAATAAATTTTTAAACCTCCTAAAATATTTAAAAGCTTGCATACTACAGTGGCCTAACCCACATTTTCACAATTTTATTGGAGAAGCATAAAACGTTATCGAGAATAGAATTTTTAATTTTGTTTCATGACGAAGTACTTTTGAGATAAGGCAGTGCTACATTAAATCCTAAAAAGCTTAATTGAAAACTGTTAGTAGATTCCAATAAAACGTATGTAAAAATCTTTTTGTAACTAGTTAAAAAATGTTTAATTTTTATTTAAAAAAATAGAAAGAACTATCTTTCTAGCTAAAGATATTATTAGGATTCTTAAATGCTTAAATTTCGACGGTGATGAAAAATCCAATTTTCTCTGTTTTTTATTTTGTTCTTTAAAAGAATTCTTTGTACTTGCCTTATGCCACGTCCAGGCAGAAACAATTTAATTTTTTAAAAAATCATTTTTTAAGAATATATCCAGAAATTTTTTGTGGAAATTTTGTATGATGTTCCGGAATCAGACCGTTTCGGTGTTTTCAATATATAATATGTATGAAGTCGCAATAAAAGTTTTTTCCTTTCTTAATAAAAAATAAATAAAGTTACAGAGTATAAAATTTGTTGCCTCATTACCCCACTTTTTCTGCATAAAAAAACGGTTTTGATTTTAACTTGAAATAGCATTTTCTGATGTCCTAGGGAGTGGGAGTGCATCTTTAGGTAAGTTGATACAGAAGAGCAACTCTGAAGCAAAGGCAGAAGCTGGCTGGTAAGAAATTTTTATTTTTCGAAAATTCTTTTTATTGATTTTGACTACAATATAAATTAACTTTATTATTTT
Organism: Druon quercuslanigerum; assembly: GCA_010014905.2. Lineage (NCBI taxonomy): Eukaryota > Metazoa > Arthropoda > Insecta > Hymenoptera > Cynipidae > Druon > Druon quercuslanigerum. The sequence goes on along the minus strand of JAAAKG020133848.1, from coordinate 55,586 downwards.
TCGGTGGATTTTTATGTCTATCATTACTGTAGTATTTTCAGCATGACTAATTATTCTAAATTCACAATCTCCCAGATGCTCCTTGAAATAATAAAAATGTTATATTAAATTTGGTAAATTGTTATAAGACACAAAAAGCAATAAAATTTGCTTAAAAATATTTATTTAAACAAAATTTCTTCTTCTCTCGGGAGGCTAGCGCATAGAAAAATCACTTTGTATACAATGATAAGATAAGCGCCCAGGTAGCATAAACCTAACGAAAACTACTTTATGATTAGTACTTCAGTTTAAGTGTACGAATATAAGATAATTCTCGTTTAGTTTATACTGAATATTGCATTTAGTCCATCATAGAATAGAGCTTTTATCTTACATCAGAAACAGAAATAAAATTTTTTTGGTCTTAAAATAATGAGAAAATTTTTAGGTACTTGGACTTCAGTCCGCGAGAATCAGACAATTTTTAATAAATTTATTCTACATTTGGGCTTATTTTATGATAAAATAAAACAATTTTCATTCTCCTAAATAAGAAAAAATAAATTATTGGTTTCAAAGTACCGAAAAAAATACTATTTTTTCTTAACCTTTCACGAAGTCTAAACTTAACTTTTTTGAAAAACATATAAAATGTTATTTTTACAATATAGATTATTAGAAATTCGAAATATTTCAATATCTGATTGAATAAATAATTTTCTTTCCAATTAGGGACGCAAGTGAAAAATTATTGGCTGAAACTAAAGCAGCCGTGGAAAAAGCTAGTGACAAGCCACCCGCAAATGCTGAGTCCGAGAAAAAATCCGAAGTTCTCATTGTTGAGACTAAGGTGAACCCAGTAAAAACAAATGATAAATCAGCTGATAAACCTGTTGCTAAATCAGATGAAAAGTCAGTTAATAAATCGGAGAAAAAATCCAAACCGGAAGTTCTCGTCGTCGAGACTAAGAGTACCTCTGTGAAAACAGGTGATAAACTAGATGATAAACCTGCTACTAAGTCAGATGAGAAGCCAGCTAATAAATCCGAAAAAGAGGACAAAAAAGAACATTAAAATCCTATAGGTATTGAATTTAAACTAAAAATCATTATTTTCTTACTCAAGTGTTTACAGTAAACATATTACTAATAAATGAAAACTTTCTTTGCGAAATTTATCATTTTGATGTATATCTCTGATTACTGATTATGTTTTTTTTTTCTTTTCATGTTTAATGCAATCTGAAGCGCCAGAGATCCATCGACGAAGAAACAATAATTTGAAGAAAACTAAATATTTAGATAGAATGTGAAGTTGAATAATTTGTTTCAATAAATTGTGTAATAAAACAAGAAAATAAGTTACAGACTGTAAATAAGTATTACCACATATTAATTTCTTGATCTAATTCAAACGCAAATGTTAAATTTCGATGAGAAGGATTTTAATTTGAATGATCACAAGGTTACAATTGTATGAGCGTGACAATCTGTTATTTTTTATTGGGTTTAGTGTCAGGTGCAAGGTTGTACAGTGCTGACCATGAACGATAATATCCATTGTTCTCAGTACTGATAAAGACTGCATGAAATCAAAGTAAATGAAAAATGACTATATAATTTTTTATGGCTTTCGTTAGGGTATTAAAGTTTTATAGATTGCTTCTATTTATCCTTGAAAAAATAATGACCCCGGTACTTCTTTAACTTTTTTGTTGAAATATTTAACATATTGCATTTATTTTCAGAATATAATATTCAGGAGAAACATATTTTTTGAAAACTAGTAACTATAAAAATGAAATGTATAATCTTTATTACAGAGTTAGAGAAAGAAATTATTCATTTTAAATTAAGTCATAGGAAGGCCGGGAAAATAAAAATCTTCTTCAGATTAAAATGATGAAGAATTTTATTTTTGGTAATCGATTCTCCCGAATTTTGTACGTTTTTCGAGCAAATGATTTCCCTATTCCTTTGTCTAGTTGGTCAGCAGGTTTTCAAACTTTTTAACTAATTTTCCACTTAAAAAAATATTATTATGTTTTCCAATCATTTCCTCCAGTAAATCATAAAAAGAAGTATTTTATGAAATTATTATTATTATTAATATTAATTATTATTATTATTTCCTGGAAATATTTGTGTAATTATTTTATTTAATTTCAATTCGATTTTCACTAAAAAAAAATAGTGTCTAATTTCATGAATCCTAAGAGTGATGAAAAAAATTTTTTTTTCGAATTTGTTACACTATCTCGCACAAAAAATATTACTCTTCGTATTTATTAGCTATGACATGTATTCGATAAAAAAGTAACTTTTTATTATTTATGAGGTGAAACTTATTTGAGTAAATTACAATTATTTAAAAAAAATATTCTTTAAATAATTGCATGATTAAATCCAGATAATAATTACTTTTTTATTTTCCGACAGAAAAAAAATGTTTAAACAATTAAAGATTGTTTAAGAAAGTCAACATTATTTTTAAAATATTTGAATACGTGTCACTTGTTTAAAAAAATCATAGAGTACCGAAATAATTTAATTTTATACTGCTATTTTGAATTTTTTTTTAGCCATTTCCGGGGACAATAGAAGAGGTTGAGATTATTACTGTTATATTATTATTTTTCGAAATTTCCTGAAAAATAGCAGAACTTTAATTTGCAAAAGTTTATAATAACTACCTCTTTTTGTTTACTTTTTATAATGTAAGTTTATTTTTTAAAAAACCAAGCTTTTGCCATTTAAAGCCTATATTAATTTTAAAAGCAATGGATCTTTTTGGTTTTACCCAATTTGAAAAAATAATTTTTCTTGAAAAAGAAAATAAATTAGGTAGGATCTATTACCAAAAATAAAATTTCCTCAGGTGTAAGCTTGGGCCATCCTATTGTACAGACTATGTGTTATCTTTAATCTTTGTTGAGACTAAAATTACTTTTGATTACTTGAAAAAAATAATTTGCTTTAAAAATGGCATAGAATTTGATGTTAGATTTTTTTATTTTTCCAAATCTTATCTAATCATTTCGCGAAACTATAGAATCTCAGGTCTTAAAGTTTTTTCCACAGAATAAGAAAAGAAGAAATCAAAAAACTAAAGAAAAATATAGGAAAGAAGGAATAAAAAAATTAAGAAAAAAGTAGAAAACAAGTAATGAAAGGTTTAAAAAAATACTAACAATATTGATTGCCAGTAATTATTAATATGTGATTTTCATATAATTCCAGAAATTTAAACCTTATAGGACTTATATTTTAATATTAACTTGATTATGTATGTCAAAATTTTCACCAAATCGATTTAAAAAGTTCAAGGTAAGATATTTTCAATTTCAAAGTTGGATATTTTACAACTTATAAAATTTTTATTAATTTTTACGTTAATTATAAATAAAGTTGTTAAAATAAATCTTGATATTGTTTTCTTATGTCGCTTAACTAACTTTTAGTAAATATTGATGTAACAGACTATGCTATTTGTACAAGAAATCTGTTCTAAGGAACGATAAACTCAAGCTTGTAGCTAGTGAAGGTCGTATTATAAAAGATTTAAAAAAATTAAATTAAAATTTCAAACAAAATTTCTACTTTAAATTAATTCTAAAATTATCAACATATTTTTATTCCTAAAGGATAGGAAAGACCATATTTAATTATTTTTGTAATCAAGGAAATGCAGCAAGACTGAGAGGAAGAATCCGAAAATGACTAAATATTTAGTTATTGAAAATGCATGAAAAAAATGCTTCTGTTTTTTCAAGAAAACCAGCATTCGATGGTAAATAGTTTACAAATAATTAATCTTTTATTTGAGTTTTATATCAATTGTGCTTATTTCACTGACACAATGCCTTGAATTTTGACGTAGATAAGAAAGTGCCTGATTTACAAGTTACTGATAAGACAATTAAACCTTCATTTGATTACATAGGATTTCTCTCGCATAAACTGACTAATAAATTTACGCAAAAGCTTTTTTATTATAAATATTTAAGACATTTACCCACTGTTTCGAGTGTATAAAAAGATTTTTCTTTGCTTGAAAAACCTTTCTAGTATCACGTTGATCAAGCAAATCATAACGAGAGATTACCATAAGAGGTGAGTGAAACTAAGCCAATCAAATTTGTTCCTTTAATGCCTAATTCATCTTACCTTCCACCCCTCCCTTCTCTTACTTTTTTTATCACCTGCTTTCCCTCTCATCAACTGCCCTAATATCATTGTCCACGCATCCCACCCCTGCGTATTTTCACATCTTCACGTCTCTTAATTCTCTCTTCACTACATCACAAACCATAACATTACACACATCCCTCACTTCTCTTACATTCTACACTGTCACTTTCCTTACTTTACCTTTCTCTACATCCCCTCAATTCAGATTTCTAACTCACACTCACTTCCTAACCCGTCACATCCAACTGTTCCTATCCCATCACTTCTATCACTTCTTCATTTTCTACTGTCCCTAATTCCACTCCTATTATTCTCTTACTTGTCCACCATCCCGTCGCCTAATTCTCCCGAATCTATTTTCCTGTTTCTGAAATCTACGCCTTTCATTCTCCATCCATCAATTCTCCTCACTTTCCGGTTCTCTTCACTTCTCTTACTGCTCCCTCCTCTACATCCCAAATCCTAACACTATCCACATACTTCACTTCTTTTACATTCTACACTGGCACTTTCCTTACATTTCCTTCCTCTGCTTCCTTTCCCTCACAACGAACACTTCCCTCATTTCTTTATGTTCTGCTTTCCCTAATTCCTGTCCCTTGATTCCCTTACTTTTTCGCCATTCCCTTCCCTGAGTTTTCCCTCATTTTCTTCCCCTTTCCTCAATTCCTCTACTTGCATTGTCAATCTATTAATTCCCCTTACTTTCCCGTCCTCTTCACTTCTCTTACTTCCCCCTCCTATATGTCCTGAACCCCTCACATTGTTCGACCCCCTCACTTCTTTTACCTTCTACTCCCTCTCTTTTCTCACATTTCCTTTCCCTACTTTTCATTTTACTAATTTCTTTCCCCTCACATCATCAATACTCACTTCTCTGATTTCTCAACCCCTCATATTCGACACTTACAATCTAATCACATCTCTTCCCTTATTTCTCCATTCTCTTCTTTCAATAATTCCACTCGTAGAAGAAAGAAACTAGTAGAAGAATACTTCTACTACTTCTCCTCCCCACCTTTCCTTTATTTCTCCCTCAGCCATATACTTTCCATTTATACGAACAATAAAGATCGAAATATTGCATGAAAATGAATGAGGGAAAAACTTCTTTGCCAGAAAAATATGTCTTTCTTCCTTAAATTGTTTTATTTTTACCAGTGTAGGTAATTAAATAAGCGCGAAAGGCACTAGAAACAAGAAAACAAAAATATGTATATATATAACTGCATGCTACATACATGCAGCTCAATAGATTTCATGTGCCAAACAGATGCCAAACCGCAGGTTATCGGAACATGTGCTGAACGGAGGGTTAATTATAACTTTTAATATTAGAGGAGTCAACCGAGGTTTAAGCTTGAAAACCGGGCGGCGTTCCACCGATTAGTATGAAGCCTTTCGAAATGCGCTGCTAAATATTTGTAATAAATGTAGTAACAAAATTCCGCTGATTGTTATTTATTTGTTTAAACGAAGAATTCCGAAAAATGTATTTTAAAGATGAATAGCTGAGACAAAATAGGTTCTGAGGCCACCAAAAGTAGTTAGTATATGCATATCTATATATAGATTATTTAAGATAAACTAAGTTGAACTCGAAATGAAGGGTTACACTACCCTTAAATTAAGCAAAAAACCCCTGAATATGGTTATTAAAGTTTATTTTGAAAACTGTTCAAAGAAAAAGGATTATTTTCTACAGAAAAAAAGTTCTTACAATTTAGAATAATAATTCTAGTATAAATTTTTTTTGCGGGTTATACTTTCTGAGAAATCAACCCTCAAAGTAGGGGTTAGTTTTCAGCTTGTGGGTGGCACGATCCTTCCATAGCTAATTTCTCAAAACAAGATGGTTTTTCGAGGAAAATGTATAAAGAATTAAATTGTTCAACCGAAAAATATTTTGAGTTGCTAGAACTATTTGCCTGTAAAAAATAATTCTTTTATGATGCACCGTTTTAAAATAAAGGCCTAAAACTATTTTTTGAGGGATGTTTTTCTCGATTTAAGGTTTGTTTCACTTTTCTTTTTACACTCAACTTATTTGATGATACCTACCAATCCCTTCTTGAATATATATAGCAAATATTAATAATTTCTTTTTTTTCATTTTGATTAAATATTAAAAAACAGTTTGACCTCAATTCTGAATTCGTTTTCCCTCCCATTTATAATTGCATTAGGATTGTATTTCATCAAATTATTGAACTTTTAAATCGATTTTACAGAATTCTTTGTTTAAGCAAATAAATAGCAACTAGTAAAGAGATATTTTTTTAACTTTATATTTCACATCTTTAGTAGCACAATGAAAAATGTTTCAGTCAAATCAATGGAACGCCACCGGGTTCATAATAAATATTAGGTACGGCTACCTAAAAAGTACCATTTTAGCTTATTTCATACTCCTGAAATTTTCAGAACTTTTTCTTAAATGCGAAGATTAGATATTTTTTTAAATTAAAAAGAAAAAATTGTTCCATTATTTTCTGTGCATTGAAAAATCGAAAAACAAAGTAAAAAGTTTTTTCGAACTTTGAAAAACTTTGAAAAACGTTATACAGCATCTAGAAAATTCATCACAATGATTGGAAGGTTTTAAATTTTCCAAAACCAATAAAAAATTAAGCATATAAAAAATTCAAAAATATTTCTTAATATACTTTGGTTCTTAAGTAAAATAAAGGAAATTTCTACAAGAAGATTTAGATTATTTCAATTGCAGAATTAAAAAAAAAATGTTAAATATCAATTTGTTTTCATAATAAAAAGACGCTTATAAAAAAAATTTTATAAGCGTTTATTCCGTGTGTATCAGAAAACCATATTTTTAAAATATATTTTAGATGCTCTATAAATTATGTTAAATTTTTGTTTGTTTGTAATTTAGAAAATTTGTATGTTTACAAATATAAGATACTTTTAAGTAATAAGTCTTTTAAGAGCGTACGAATTTGCAATACTACCTAAATCGTGATTGGACTTTGGAAACTTTCACATTAATTAACTTCAATTATATGTACTTTACAGTTTTTTTAAATCTTTTGTAATCTATGGGGTAAATTATTTTAAAATTTAAACCTGTAATCGAAAATAAAATTTGTTATATCTACTTTGGATATTTCGATTACACTTTCGAATGATTAATGTTCGTTTAAATTTATTATTAATTCCTCTTTTGTTTAGTAACTTTAAATTGTTTGATTTTTTGAATGCGTTAAATTTATTTCATTGCTTTATACATATACAATGATTTGTAATTCACTTTGTAAATTACAAAAACTTGATTGAAACTTGATTGCCAATTCCAATATTTTGTATTTTTTAAATAATTGACTCGAAATATGTATACAGTTTCCCGAGTTTCTTATTAATAATTTGTTTTCCCCCATTTCCGGGAACCAATTTGTTTGTTAAGTTAGAACACTTTCGAAAACGTAATTATTTGTTTCTTAAATTATTATCCAAAGTCAATGAATTTAAATAATAATAACTCATGCACATTTTGATTTTATCTTCTTACGCTTTGTTCATAGTACATCTGTACGTAAAATGAATGTGGGTGCTACATTAGATTTAATTTAAACCGATATTAATTCATAACTTTTAAGTAGAAATATTGCACTTTCAACTGGAATAGTTAAAATATCAACCAAAAAGATAAATTTTTAACAACAAATTGAATATAGAAATTTTTTAATTAAAAAAAGTAATGTTCAACAACGAAAAAATTTTCACTAAAATGACGGAATATTCAACTGAAAAAGTTTCATTTTCAGTTGAAAAAATTAATTAAAAAAAAGTGTCCGTGAAAGAGTTGATGTTTTAAGAGGAATAGTGAAATTTTATTAAATAAAAATAACTTTTAGCCAAAGAAAAAACGATTTATAACAAACGAAAACTTATCTTTAACCAAAAAAAGGAAGTTTTAATTACAATTATGAATCTTCAAGCGAAAACGTAAATTTTTGATAAAATAGTTTGACTTTCAACCAAATATTTATATTTTTATTCCAAGAAACAATAATTCTAAACAAACTGTGCAATGTTTGGTATTTCTAACAAAAAAGATTTTTAAAAAATTAGTTGAAATGAGAAAAATATTATTATGAAGAAAAACTTACAATATCTTAGCTTATGATATTTATAGACTATAGGTAACAATAAAAAAATTGTCGGTAGTGGAAAAAAAATTAAGAGTACCAAGAAATTTTAAACGAAATTTAGATTTCTAAGAATTTTCTAATAAAATGTTCAAGATTTTTAAAGATTTTGAAGTTTTTAATGCTACGAACTTTTTTCCCAGGATTCCAGAAAACATTGGAATTATTTTTTTCTTAAAAATAAATTTAAAAAATAATTAGAAAAATGTCAAATTATTTACTACAGTTTCGAAAAAGAATTTACAAGATTGCATAGAACAAATTAAAATTTTTTTAAATTTTAAAACATTTACTTAAAACAAAATGTCTTCTTCTTTTATTAATGATTTTTTTAATGATCTTTTTTAATGATGAACAATTTAATGATTTAATTAGTTTTTTAATGATCATGAGAGGTTTTGAGATTTTGATATAATATTATTTTAATGATCTTAAGTATAATTTGATGTTATATTTTATATAATTTTGATATAATAAAAATAAAAAACTATAAAAAATTATAACATATTTCCCAAATTGTCAAATATGAATTTTAAAAAGTACTTAACTACATAATCTAAAATTAAAAAAAAATTTTTTGAACTGTCTAAAGAATCTTAGAAAATTTGTATTTTTATAACTATAAGAATAAATAACCAAACTAACATAAGAATACCAACTTACTTAAAATTTTTATTTTATACGCAAAATTATTTTTCCCCTAAAATCAAGAAACTACACACGCGTGTAGCATGCGATTGATGTTCCTTGTCACATTATAAAGCGAACCTACTTTAAATTCTATAATTTCTAAATTGGTACATAAATTATTTGTTTTTACAAATATATCCATTAGATTATTGATTGTTTATTATTCCTTCATAATTAAATTTTTTATTGCAATAAATTTCTGTTTAGAAAACCAGATAACACAATCACGGATTAGAGTTATTTCAAAGCATCTCAGTTTCTTTAAAAATAATCGATTAAAACAATAACTAATTACAGAGAACTTTTTTAAATAAATAATATGAGATATCGACTTTTACCTAAAATAAAAAGTTTTGTTTTCCTTTATCATACTAACCCAATTATCATATTTCCTCTATCGAACCTAGATCGGTGTACATACATTACCAGACTCGAGACTAATAATTAGATTACACAAATGAGTGGATATATATAATTTAGTGTGTATTAATAAACTAATCATTTTTAATTTTCTATTGTTAGAAATATGATCTTTAACCTTTAGACAAAAATTCAACATGAGGGGTCTCTTCACACTTTACATGTTATTTGCTGTATTATTAGCAGCAATATGCGCTGCATCCCACGAATGTCCTCCCGGAACAGAATTTGATCCTCCACTAGAAGAAGTAAGATATCCGTCTTACAAGCCACATTGTAAAACTATTGAAGAAATATATCCCCCTAAACACCCCAAAAGTCATTAGTGTAAGTATTATTTTTTAAATGTATGTAAAAATAAACAGTACAGTGGTCAACAAATTTTTGCAAATTTAAAATGCTGTTCGATTTTTTGAAAATTTAGGTTACCGAAGGCTGCTTAGAGCATAAAATAACACGATTAGATGATTTAAAATTTTGCCCTGAGAAAGTTTACTTTAAGAACATAAAAAGGACGATGAATTATCTTATTTCAAAAATAAATTTGTTAACTCGCCGCCACAAGTAAATCAAAAATTATTGGCCTCAAAATTTACTTCATCTATTTGAGCTAAAAGAAAAAAATAGAAAGAAAATGTATCAGAGCTTTTATTGTCTATAGACAATTGAATAGACATACTTCTAAGAATTAGAAATAATAAATAGGCATGATTTTTTCTCTCTATAATATTGCTGGCACAACAAGCTCCTTAGTTGATGGTGTACTCAAAAAAGCATAAAAACTCAAAAAGTTTACAAACTATAAATAAATTATTATAAATTCTAAGCAATTGTTTTCCTAATGCTTGAAACGGTTTCCTTATAAATTTCCTGGCAACAGAAAAATGATATAAATATGGTTTTCAATCATTTTTCTTGCGTATTGTTATAACTATTAATCTTATTACAATGAAATGTCAATTTAGATATTCTTGTACGCGATAAGGATTTTAGAATAAAAATAGCGTTTTAACAGCATTTTAACTTTTCAAAGAACCTTTTTTTGGGGTGCCCTTACAGATAGGTAAAGTAAAAAACCAAAAGTTTTAGCAATGCTACCTTAAAAAACTCTATGTTCTTGAAGTCTTTACTCCAAATAAACATATTTATATTTTTTTGTCTATTCAAAAATAATAAGAACATAAAAACATCAGTTCATTAATTTGATTACCTATATTTCAGCCTCACAAAAATTACTGATGACGAGAGCACATATTAAATGTCTAAAGCCTAACCAGAGGCGAAGAATTGTATGCTGCACTTTAACAAAATTAAATTGTTAGTAAATAAAAAATATAAGTGTCGTAAATAAAAGTTAGTTTGTCATTTTCTTAATTTTACAGTAAACAAAATTTTAGCTGATAAAGTATGTGCAATAGATCATTTCTTTACATATACAGAATCGTTTTTCGTTTGTTATGAGATGCACGAATATTCCTTAAGTTTTATTTCAGAAAAACTCTAGACATTCTGAACTTGTTTTTTTATTTGTTTTGATTTTTCAATACAGAGAAAGGAATTTATAATCTAAGATCCGAATATGAAAGGACGTTCAACCATTTGCTTACGCGATGAAAAGTAATTTATATCAAAGTTAATATGATAAAAAATATATAGCAAGTATGTTACCTAAAAAATTTCGATCATGGTTATGATTTATAAAAAATGAAAAACTGACTTTTTAAAAAAAAAATTGCAGTCGTTAGTTTACGAAACAAACTTTAAACTATTCGAAAGTATGAAGCTTATAGAATATGCAAGCATTGGGTTGTCTATTTTTTCCTATCATAACTATTAGGTTTCAGGTATAAACAGGTAAATTGATAATAGTATTTTGGAACAATCTGTTTACTTCCTAAATCTTTAATTAAAATAAAGATAATTTTATTGCGAACACGATGATATAAGGTTGTCTGAGGAAATCTGTTTTGAATTCCGTTCGTCGAGTGTGCCAGTGTGATAAAAGACGTAGAATTGCAGCCGCGCATAGCTCGACGTCCAAGAAGTTGGCAACGCCATTTTGTTTTTTTGAAAAAAAAACAAAATTTGCAATGAATTGTGCTAGGTTTTTGCACGGATGTGCCTTAAACGATTTTAAAAAATAAAAAACTTCAGTCAGAATTAGAAACAAAAACTTTTTTACAACCAGAAACGCCATTTTGTGTTTTCGAAAAAACGCAAATTGTGCTAAATTGTGCTAGGCTTGTGGTCCATCCTGCAACCAAAATTTTATTAACAAAATTAAAATTGAAGTTAAATTTTTTTTGAAACTTTTCCTGGCCGGAAACGCCATTTTGTTTTTTTTTCGACAACAAAAATTGTACTGAAATTGGCTAGGTTTGTGCTAAATTTTGACTTAAACTATTTGTTTTTTTTAAACATAACAAAAATATATCTGATAGTTGTGGTGGGTTCAGCTTAGCGCGCAAAACAATTATTGTCCTTCATATGTTTCACTCAGAACTATATTTTTTTGGCGAAAATCTAGTTCTTTGTGTCAAATTACATTTTTGGACCCAAAATTCTTTCAAAATGCGAATTTCATAGATATACAAATTGTGCTGGGTTGTAATAGGCGTACAAAACAATTATTGCACATTACACTCTTAACTCAGGTCTATAATTTTTGATAAAATACTAGTGTTTTCTTCGTCAGAATAATTTTTAAAATCAAAAAATTTTTAAAATGCGAATTTCGAAAATCTGAAAATTTTTCTTGGTTGTGCTAGACGTGCAAAACAATTATTGTCATACACTTTTTTCTCAGGGTCATATTTTCCGGCGAAAATCAAGTTTTTTGTATCAAATTAATTTTTGGGACCAAAAATCTTTAAAAATGTGCATGTCGGAAATATAAATGTTTTTCTGGGCTGTGCTAGATGTCCAAAACAATTACTGCGAAACATACATTTCACTGGCTACCATATTTATTAATGAAATACTAGTTACTTTTTATTTAGAATAATTTTTGAAATGAAAGAAATGTCAAAATGCGAATTTCGAAATTGGACAGATAGCACAATAAAGCATAATTTTTAGATTTTCCAAAGTCGCATTTTGAAAAATTTTTTGATGTCAACAATTATTCCGATGAAAAAGAAACTAGTATTCATCAAAAAATATAGACCGCAGTAGAAAGTGCGTAAGACAATAATTGTTTTGCATGCCTAGCACAGCCTAGCACAACTCTCAGATTTTCGAAATTCAAGTTTGGTACATTATTTTCAATGTCGCAAAAAATGTTGCTTTTTTAATTTTTTCCAAATTTTGACATTAAAAAAAAATAGTTTACAGCAAACTTTCATGTCCCATTTGTATTTCTTTGTCCGATTTGTATCTAAAAGTATTACTATCTTTTCATCTGTGATAAATAATTTGCGAATTGCTTTTCTGATGTCACATGATTATCAATTTTTTATGTTTGCCAACTTTTTTTAAAACATTTTTGAAAGGATATGCAAACAAATACATAGAAAAAATATGTAAAATAGTTTAATCTATAGTATTTATAATAAACTTTTTATTTTGTAGCAGGAATAATTATACGCTGGGGAATTCATCAATTATTTTTCATATTTTGAATTACTAAAAAAAGTAAAATATCAACAATATTAAAATAGAGTAACTAGTTACCGTTAAACATAACGTTGAAATTTGTTAATATTGCCTGTTTCTGCCTAACAAAAAATTTAAATAATGGTGTCAATACTATAAATATGATATAGAAAATTTGTAATTTAGATTTTATCTATAAGACAACGGTTCAATATAAAACAAAGTTATGAAATTTTTGCTAAACTTATTGTTCTTTTTTAATTTGAAAGAATATAAACACTGGTTTTTGTCCTTCATCAGTTTTAATAAAAAAGCGTGCATTATTTGTAGTACATTTCATCTCTAATGAAAAAATTAGTTTCGGGCAAAAAAATGACCGAAATTATTTTATTTCAAAAACGGTTAGTGAGGCATGTGAATAACTCCACACCAACTGTCCCTGCCCCCCAAGGGGCTGCAAACAATCAAAAAGGTTTTGTATTTGTGTTTCCGTGAGAACTAATTCTCATCCGTAGAGAAAAAATTTTTCAACAAAAATTGTAGATGCCTCTATTATCTACAAATTGATTGAGTGAACGTGTTATTTAAATAAGTAACAAGAGAATTCCAGGTCAATATAAAAATTTTATAACCCCTTCCTCACACTACTCCCCTCCCTACCAAGTGAGACACGCCTACCCCAAAAGGGAAACGGCTTAATAGTGTAATAATAATGATAATAACTGGCGTATTCGCTGCGCTACAGCTGAAAATGCATAATATAGAAGGCGCTAAGTTTACCAAAAATCAGTTTTTGCTCTACATTAACCAGAAAAAAATATTTAGAATCAAAAGGAATAAAATTCTAAATGCGGCGCTGTGAATTTCTAATATCAAGTATTCTCGAGAAGTACAGTAAGGTTGTCTTTTTTGTGAAAAAATACCCGAATTTATTTTATTTCATAAGTCGTTACTGGGCAATTTTAATAACCTAAAACCAAAAAGTAGGACCACCTCCCCACCTTCGACCCCACTTATGCATTTTGATATAACTCGAAATGTTTTTGAATTAGATTAGCCTGGAGAACGGCATGCTACACAAAACCTTTTCTTAAGAAAAAATGTAGAGGACGAAATAAAGGGCGCCAATGTCGCCGAAAATCGAATTCGCTCTTTTTCAACGAAAACTATTTTTTATATCATCGTGGAAATTTAAAAGTTGTAGAGTAGGGAAAAATCTTCCCGATGAATATATTTTCTTTTTCCTATGACGTATTTCGTAGGTTTAATTCAATTAATAAGGTTCTTCCCTGCTCCACAATCTTTGGATTGTCACAACAATAATAAAAATGTTCCCGTAAAAAATATAGCTGAACGTGATTTTTTGGACATTTTGACGCCCTCTATTTCGTCTATTTGTAGTTAAAGCGCAGCGACTGCATAAGATAATTTGTAGAAAATAATTCTGTACCTTTAATGGATTCTTTGATAATGCTACCTCTGTAACATGCAGTTCCCAAGGAAAATTAAATCCAAACACATTTGGATTTTTATCACAACGCGTAAGGGGCGTTTAGTCTTAGTCGATGCAAATACCCTGGTAACAAGTTACTCAATGAAACAACTACAAGTAACTTTTACACACAAAAAAAAGATAATTTGACTGTACTTTTAAAGAATGTAACCTGATATTAGCAATTCAAAGCGCCATATTCCAAAAAATTAATCGGAAGAAAAAGACTTTGTTATAATTTTTAAAGTCTTTTTTATGATCTACAGTTTTTCAATGTTTTCGACCGTGGAAATATTTTTTCGCGTTAAAAAAGAGAAAAAACTAATTATATGCAACTTTAACATGCTCTATTTGGTGAATTTTTTGTTACAGTGGCGCAAGCACGTGAGATAATTTGTAGATAATAGAGTACTCTACAATTTTTGTGAAAAATACTTTTCTCCATGCCATTTGCGTTATCACGGAAAATTAAACCCATCATTTTTACTTTTTTAAAAACCCCAAAGAGTGGGGTCACGAAAACTGTATTTTGTATTCTTAAAATGCCGCACTAATGATTATAAAATAGATTAGCTTCGGTAATTTTTATTTTGCAAAAATTAGATTTACTGTACTATTGTCAAAATTGATAATGTCATAAAACTTATGGAAAAATGAAGAATTTTTTTTCATGATCATCAATTTGATTATTTAAATTTTTATAAATGGTGTTTGCATTTAAGCGGTTCATTATTATGGTATGCCTGCATTTTAATGCATCTTGTTACAACGCAGGTTTAAATTATGATGGGAAAGTAAATAAATATGGATCAAAGCAAATATTACTTATTTTTTTCGTGATTAATTCTGAACCACTCTATTTAGATTGTTATAGTTTCCAAAATGGAAAAGAAAACAAACCAAAAAATGCATACATTTCTTAAACTTATAACATTTAAAATATTCTTTATTCAATAATTTGAAAAAATTGATTTCATTCAAGAAATTGAGGTAAAGATTATTTAGCCTTCCTTAAAATAAATCTCAAAATGTTTCTAAGCATACGCTGCAGATTGGTCCGAATCATGTGTTAGTATCTCTATTGAATGAAAGAAAAATATGCAATACTGAAAAAGCTAATAAAAAAAATTTTATGTAATGTAACTTGGTTTGGAAAGAGTCAGCCGTATCTTTGATGCATACCATCTTCCAATATTTGAGTTCATTCTGAGATCCTGGGTAATAGACTTTTAATGACATTTTGCATAGATCAAAATGAATTCCATCACGTTACATATTACATAAATTTATAATGGACCAATATCAATAGTCAATCATTCTGCTCACTAAACAATTTTCAAAGCTCAATATACGTTTCCAGTAATAGAAGGTTTATAAAAGAATTGCGTGTTCATTTTTTAAAATATGCAATAATAAATAAGTTATAGTATTTCAAGGAAATAGTGAAAGAAATACTCTGACGACTTTCAGACCTTTCAAAATTATTATAATACTCATACTTATTCTAAGTTCAAAATTAGAGAAAAACATAGAATGCACTGAAAACCTAATACAAAAAACCGCCGCTGTTTCTTGTATTCATGTTTGCGAAATTTGCATAGAAGATAGTTTCTTTCTTTTGCAACAAAATTAATATAAAAAGACTGTCTGTATGAGTTAATACATGTTAATAATTTATTGGATATTATTTTATTTCTTTTGAGTGACTGTCAGGTTTATATTGGTAATATAATGGTTTCCGCTCAATGCTTATTCTTCTTAGACTTTTCTTCTCAGACTTTTCGACTTTTCGATTTTTTATCCAATGTTCTGGCGAGTGTAGTTACTCCGATTAATAAACCAATTTAAATCAAGTGTGTTATTCAAAATCATTTTGATGCGTTCTACGAAAAATAAGCTATCTTCTCGATAAAGTAAGAAATAGGCAAACTTTATTTTGTATGAAATTTAATAAAAGCGCAGAAGTGTTAAAAGAAATAAAAATCTCTTAAAATGTCTTGTCTTGAAAGTTCTAGGAGCGTAAATTACATTACAACCGGTAATACTAAATTAAGTTGGTCTACATATTAAAGATAACGAAAAGATAGCCTATTCTTCATAGAACAGATCAATTTAGTATTTTTGTATGTTTAATTTAAAGTCAGCATTTGTTTCGCTTTCAGGTTTTGTTAATTGATTTTTGCAAATTATTCGTCTTCTCGTGTGACGAGTCGGATGACGCATCACTTCCGTGTGCCTTCTTTGCTAAGGTTACAAAACAACCAAAACATTTTTTTGGGCACAAAGTGCTTTGTCCGATCGATTTGGGGACACATATTCTGGATTACTTCGAGAAGGAATTTAGAAGCATATATGCTATTTTGTTTGATCGACTTCAACCAGACCGATCTTGATTCCTTCATTGTCCCACGCCAGTCCATAATTAATTCCGCAAACATACAACAAAATAATAAGCATAACGTCTGATCATGAGAACAGCCTTGTCTTAACACGTAACACTGAGTTTAATCCCGAAATTTATTTAATTGTTTAATGAAACTTTACAACGGTTTGTCCAAAACCCAATCAGTTTAACTTAATTATTTAAGTTTTGGATTACTCAAATTTAGAAAGATATTTGTATTTTTCTACATGTCCTAAATGAGAAGGATGCTAAAATCACAGTTCTTTGGATTAATGAAACTTACATTTCAGCTTAATCGAAAACTAATGGAATATAGAAGAACCCACCAGATGACAAGCTTTGATACTAGCAAGCAGTATAAATCTCATATCATGTTAAGACATTCTTGTATTGAGAAATTGTTGTTTATATTTCGTTAGCTCTATCGTGCATACTACACTTTAAATTAATTTTATTGTTGGTATAAAGAAAAATAAAACCATAAAAAATATAATTATATAAATTATTAATTTTCTTCGACTTGTTCCTTTGCGGTGCAAAAAAAGAGGCCAAGTGAATTAGCCAGCATTACACAAAAATATTAATTCTGTCAGTTATGAATAACTAATAATGAAGGATAATGTAAAAATAAGTAATAAAATAATAATAAAGAATAAAATTTTCACCTAATCTTGCAATATTCAAATCTACTCCTTGATAACGAATTCAACGATATAGAAAATTATTCTTGATTAAGACTGCTGTTGTCAAGTTTCTTTATTATGACGTGAGCATAAGCCTTATTAGGAATAGTAAATATTTTTTAATTGGAAAACCTATTATATACAATATTTTAATTAAATTGAATTGGCATCAGCAACCTATTCCCATATTGAAAAAGTTATACATAAATATCTGCAATGTTAAAAAACATTCTATATTCAATATTTCCATAATTGAAGAGGGGAAAGCTAAACGGTACCGAGTCCAATTTTTGACAAAATTCAGTTCCCTTCAGAAATCAAACTTTGATTTATTGCTTCGGCCACATATCTTTTTTAATCATTTTAATTAATTGCTTTAAGTTATTACTTCATGTCTGTAAATAAGATTATCATTACTTAATTTTTTTTCCCATAATGTATAATGTGGGTAATTTAATTTTATATCGAAGATGTGTATTTACTGCGCAAAAGCCTCCAAGGCAACACTGCCGATGTATATAAAAAACTTTAAAATTAAATTTCGCATGATAAATACAGTGCTTGACAGGAACGCGTTAACAGAAAAGTTCATTTTTTTAGTAGCGGTAACGGTAAAGCGTTCAATTTTTCTGTCGTTTGTTCATAAAATGTTTCAATACGTTTAGCATTGCATTAACTGTTTCGATGTCAAGAAAACCAACTTGATGTTCCATTTTCTTATTTCCATGCATACCTTTTTTTATCTAAAGAAATTATTTATCTGGTACAATACGGAGTTACCATGCATTGCATATTTTTAGCGACTGTTCATCAGAGTGGCAAAAAAAAATATAAATTAAAATTTTTTTTATAAATACCGGCCGGAAATGTGTTCGAATCCACACAAAAATAAATCTATAAAAAATGATATATCGAAGTGCTGCAAGCCTTATATGTAGTTTAAAATGTATTTTCTATAAGAAAAAATACGTTTTTGTAATTTTTATTCAGAATCCTTAATATTATCTGAATCTAGTTGTAATTTAACATTTCTCTTGACAATTAGCAATTAGACAATTTCTGCCTTTCTGACACCTTACCGAAGTCTCTCAGTAACTTATTCAAGAGAAAGTTTTATTTAATACGATCCGTCAATAAAATTTAAAGCTGATTTCAAATATCTGTTTTATCCCAGCAGAAAATATTGGAAAGAAAGAGATTATTTAAAATTTAGTTTTCTCTCATTTGTAAATTTATTTTAATAACTATGACGACAAAGCAAAGTTAAAGATTTTAGGGAAAAAAAAACAGAACTTTTTAGCACTTATCTAAAGCCAGAAGAGTCTATTTTTGAGTGATTAGTCGAAGGGGGCACAGTGCCTCTTCCAAAGATCGACAACTTAGCTGACCTGGAGAATTACAGGCCAATCACTAGTCTAGACCCATTGTATAAGATGTTTGCAGCTATCCTTAAGGACAGGATTGTTCGGAAAATGAAATTTGTGTGTCAAGAAATGTACAATCAACGTGGCTCAAAAAAAGGCGTAGCAGGATGTAGGGCGCACCTGCTCATTGATATATGTGTCTGCAAAGACGCAGCACCCCACTAGCACTCCCTATCGATGGCCTATATTAATTACCGAAAAGCTTACGATTTAACTTCCCACAGAATGATGTATTATATTACTGCTACTATCTCTCGTACTTCGCCATTCCAAAGGGTGATTCTGCTGCAAACCTGGAAATCGAAACCATAAGGTCACTCACGAATTTTATATAAATGATCTTAAGATCTATTTTAAAAATAAAAAGCAACTGAATGTAGCTTCAGGGATTCTCAAAATATACACTCAGAAGATAGGAATGGAATTTAGGTTAGAAAAATGCTATACATACCAGGGCGTGCCGCAGACGCGCATTCTGGGCGCGACATCTACAACGAACATACTTGCAGTCCCGGTTGTACATTATTCATTTGAAATCATTTAAGATCGAACGTCATTAAAGCGGTCGCAGGATAAAATTTCAATGTCTTTAAATCCAAATTATTCTGAGAACAGCGCATATAGTTTTAAAATAAAGGAGAATCTCTTCTTAAAATTACCAGGATACTCAAAGACGTGAGCATAGGAGTGATTCTGTACAAAGCAGCTAAGGAGATTACTAAAACATTTGGCCTTGACTCTAATATCAGGGGTAAGAAAAATGTATAAAATCTTATCAAGAACAAGTACTCCGTCCTAAAGGCGAAGAACAAAATAACATTTACAGTCTGAATTTTCTTGAAAAATCGAAAGCCCAAATATGAATAATTTGAATAAAGAATTTAAATTGTTCAAGTATCTCTTAACCAGACGCTGTCTTATTTGTCATTTTATATTATTTGTCTTTAATGACTCTCTTACTTCCGCACTAAGATCGCTTACACAGTCTAAATTTTGGGCATGATTATGTACAGTTTATAAGTGCACAAAATAGGATTTTAATAAATAATAAGGTGAGTAATTTATTGTGAGATATGAATGTATTCCATCACTTATATCAATAATAATTTTCAAAATTAAGAAATAATTTGCAACGATAACGAATTCGCTCCTTTCTGATTAATATAAATATAATTTACTAAATTATTTTGTAGGACAATCGAAACATAAAAATATCAACATTTTTTTAAAATACAAACTATACTATTTTTAGTACTCAATATTAGAATTTTCGAATGTTATATTATGAGACTTGTCCTAGAAATTTTCACTTATTCTGCAATAAAATTTATTTGCATAAAATTGTTAATGCGCAAATATAGGCTACCTTAAAAGCCAAGAAGAAAACAGAATCAACCATCTCAACACCACTTATTATTAATGCTTTTCATGTTAACAGCACTAAATGATCTAATTTAGCATAATTAAGGTTTACAGAAATGATAGATATTAATTGACATGGGTAGCAGAGGTTGGATTAGAAAACATTGCCATATCTTCTGACAACCAAGCAGCATCACATTTGACAAGATAACTCTCTTATCTGACGCCAAAGGAGAGCAAAGCAGAGAGCTAGATGGGTCAAAGAGTGTGTACAGTCTCAGCGCAGTATACCCCTATCGAAAAAGGCGACTTGACCAAACCAGAGAATTGCACGGTTCTTTGAAGAATTGAGCCTGTTCCTCTCAATACCCTGGATTGAGTACAGGAAAGCTTTCATATTCAATCCCTCCTAGGCTTATAATCTGTCTTCTGGTCTTCATTACTGCCGATTAATAGTAGATTATGCACCGAGCGGGAAACCAGGCGATTATGCGCTGAATATGAGGTATGCACCGAGGCGAAGCCGAGGTGCTCAACTCATACGAGGTGCAATCGCCTGGTTTCCTCGAGGTGCATATACTATTTTATCTGCTAGTAGAGGGAAACGAGACCATAAAGAGGGTCAAAAGACTAATCAAAACTCGCCGAGATGACGTTATAAATAAGTGACGCCATCTTGTACAAAGAGAGTGACACATTCTCTCTCCTTCTATAACATGGCGGCGGCGCCGCGCGTAAAATTAAACTAGATGACGACACATATGCTTGTCTCTCTCTCTCTCTCTCTCTCGCTGTGAAAGAAGGAGAGGATGACATTACTATTCAAAAAAGAGGAGCATAATCAAAAAACAGGAGCATAATCATCGAGTTTCCATCTACTAGCAGATAAAAAGTTTCTCTATTATCGTTTATCAGTTTGTAAAGTGTTCCCCATATACTGGACAATTTTTTCGATAAGCAAAGAATTATCGTGGCACTTATGAGTGCATTTAACGACCAATGACTACACAACCGTAATTTTTAATTTCATATTACTATCAAAGATTTAGCACCTTTTTCATTCTTTTCCTACCCAGCCCAAATGATATCTTTGTTAATTAGTTAGCTTAAAACTTTTATTGGTGGTGCATTTGAGCGCATTTGAAATTATGGCGGATAGCTATAATGAATTTGAAAAACTGGTGCTTTTTAAAAAAAATCGAGCCAGCCCCCCCCCCCCCCCCGATTGTAATAGCTGATAGAGCAAAATTTCTTTTCGGTGATACATATCAGCGCATTTCGATTTGCTCAAGATCGTGCAATCTAAACTTTGATTTTTAGATGGGGCAGTGGTTTTTCGCCAGTACCTCCACTTAATTTAATTTAAACCCCCTATCCACCTTGTGTTCTGCTCGAAAAATCTGAAAAAAATTCAGTATAACAGTTTTATCTTGAGTTAATACAAATAAGGGTGTTTTTTACCATTATTTGTTTTTATTTGATCAATGATAGGCCTCCAATTCCAAGTATTTCTGAACTAATTTTAAATGGTTTAAAGTATTATTATTTTTTGTAAACACCTTTTTGCAGTAAATCGTGAAGATGTACTATTTTTCGGGATAAATGATATAGTTCATAAATTTAAAAAGTAATATTGTTTGTATCACAAATTTTTCAATTGTTTAAAAAAAATTTTTCATATAGTCTTTGTCGCCAAATCGCTAAATTTTTGTACTTTTTGTAATTGATAACACAATTAACGAATCACAAAAGTCATTTTTGACGATAAATGACAAGTATTTAAACAATTTTATTTTTTCAACACAGTGCATGAGATTCGAAAAAACTAGAATTTTCAACAATTTTCATATAGAAAGGCGCACTTTAATCATTATCAGATGTTAATAATTGTTTAAGCAATTTGAAATTCTAAAGAAATCATGAATTTCACACAAAACCAATATTTTGAATTTTTTATGGTACTTTTTAGTTACAATAAAATAGGGAAGGAAGGAAAAGTTAAAAATCTATTTATTTTATTTCAAACTTTAATTAAAACAGAAGTTAATAAATTACAAGTTACTCTTCTAAAACTTATTATAAAACCGAGATTCTTCGTCTTAAATTCCATACAATTTCAGAAGTTAGGAGTTAATATTGACCAATTTAAGAAAAAAAAGAAATTTATTTTACTGGGAAACGAACAAATTACAGCGATTAGACCAAAAGGAATCGAATTTTTATAGGTATAAATTTGGACCACCCTTTTGGAGATGCTATGTCTTACGTTCAATCTCTGTTGAGCTTAGTGCTAATTTTGATTGCTTGAAGAAAAATTAATTATTATACAAGAGACAAAGAATTGAATTTTTCTACATCATGCCAAATCACTTCATTAAAATATAGCATCATATGTCTTTAAGAAGCTAATACATAATTAAGAAAAAATAAATGGAAAATATATAAAAAATAGGAAAGTAGTAATGAATGATGATTTAGGATAAATTTGTTACAAAAATGGTTGATATTATATTTTTGCATCGCTGTAAATAATTTTGTAAATAAATAAATAAATAACTTTTTCTCGCTTTAGTAAATACTTACCTGATAAAAACGATTTTTAATTTTAAACAAGTATCCAGAGATAATTTCTTCCTTTTGAGATGCGACACTGAAAATAAATTTTTTTCTGGAAAACACATTTTCCAGTTTTTGGGAAAGTACTTAATAAAAATCGATTAAGCTAAAATTTCAATAGATTATTTTAGTCAATTATAATTATTTCATTCACGGTAGTATGCTTACGAAAATTTTAACCAAATTTTTTGTAAAATTTGGATAATTGCATTTCACACAAAGCTTGTGTAAAAATTTTTTGTATTATTTCCGATCAAGATTATGTAAAATTGGTTAGGAATTTCTTTTCACTTTATTCTGAAATTTACGCAAACTTATGTAGAATTGTACATTTACATAACATTGTTCGCAAATTCCAAATTAAAAATACTAAAAAAAAAACAAACCTAAGCCCATAAAGCAACATTTTACCTAGACAGAAGATTAAAGAAAATAATTGTAAATAATGGACAGATCCAAACTTTCAAAGTTAATTCAAATAACTAGCTCCAGTTCTCAAAGATATTTCCTTGCTTTAGTTTAAATTAACCTTAGAGTGGCTATCAAGATCACACCTGATCTATGACATAAAATGTTCCTAGTGGCTTCAGGCCGCTCGAGTTGGCCCCTGATGACTTGAAAATCAGTTTTCGAAAATTTAACTTTTTCAAACATCACTTTGTAGAAAATTTCGTGGCGCATCTTTTTTCTCCCGACAAAAAAGTAGTATCTTTTACCGTTAGTGTAAAAAATAAAAAAAACTTAATTTTTCAGACCAGCAAATTTACTAAATATTTTCACTTCAACTCCCTCTGAAAGACAAAGTTCTTTATATTTTAAGATAAAAATTAAATACAATATCCTTCAAACTGCTATTAAGATAATGTGAAATTTAAAATTAATTTATTTTTTTTAATGAAAAAGTTATATATTTTTTTGGTAATCAGTATCAAAATAACGTTAGACAATTTTCAAACTCTTCGTTTATCGAGGGAATTCTGAGTAAGCCCAAGCTTTCAGCAATAAGAATGCTTAGTAGGATATAATTCAGTTTTATGAGAAGTTTTACCCTAATTAAGTTATTTGTTAATAAAATAAGAGCATTTAAATAGCATTTATCGAGTGCGTGATAGGTGACAATTTCGGAGTCCCGGCCTGCTCGACCACAGCCCTCACCTCTGGACTGAAATTATTTTAGTCTATTTATTTCTTTGTACTATCAAGTTCAAATTTGAACATCAAACCACAAGCAATTTTTTTTGTTAGGGCAAAATCATTAAATATTTTTATCTTATATTATATATACGTATTTATAGGATGATCACAAACATTCAGGAAATTATATCTTACAACACAAATTTTAAAACAAAATAATAATTTTTTAAACATTAAAATAAATTTTCTACTAAAACATATGAGTTTTCAACCAAAATTATGAATTTTCAACAAAAAAGTTCAATTATCTACCGATAACTTATTTTTTTCATAAAAATTTCGTAGAACTTCATTTTACTGGTTTTTATCCAAATTAACCTTGTGAGTAAGTATACTAGTAATGAGATAAAAATGGTTAAATACATATTAAATACATTTTGTAAAAACCGCATAAATAGAGATTGTAGACAATCTTATAAAGAACATAATAAATCGATACAGTATTATAGATATTAAATAAACATTACAGCTAATTTCTGAAGATAAAATAAAATGGAAAACTTAGATCAACTATTTCCCAATAAATATTTACATCTTAATCTATTCTTTCTACAGTAAATTTCTATTTCGTTTCCAAAATTTGTTAGACTTAGCAATGTGGCTACCTTTTTTGATTTCATAAATCAAGTAAAAGGTTGAGTAATGTGCTTGTCGACTTTATACTGAAAACGTCCTTAATATTTTTAATTTATTACTCAATACAAAAATCCTGTTTCCATTATTTCCTCTAGTTTACAGTAGTTTGCATATCAAATATGCCCTAAATATTACTTATGCAAATGTTTAAGAAATGAAAATAATAAAGAAAATAATCTTCAAAGTCAATAATTTATTTTTATTCACTTTCATAAGTATTGAAATTTTTATCTTTTTAAAGGAAGTGTGCTTACAAATACCTGGTTTTTCTTTACTTTGCTAATATTATTAGCCCTATTTTCTTTGTTTCTATTTATTTTTCTACCTACAGTTAGAGTTTCTAGCAAACTCAACATTTACTTTTTTAGTTATTCATTTTCAATTTTTATAAATTTATTTTCTCAGGAACCAAATGCAATGTTCTCTAGATTTTCAGAGATGTGTAATACTTTCCTAGCTAATCTTAAAAATGAATTGAAGATGCCCTCGCCTATTTCAAGGACATTGTATAAAAACATAGTTGTATTCTAACGGGCTAAATAGCGCGGTGCAACCGGGCTCCGAAGTTATCGCCCCTCACGTGCTCGGTCAGTGCTATTTGAATCATCCTATTTTGTTAACGAATAAGTCAATTAGGGTAAAACTTCTCAGAAGACTTAATTATATCCTACTAAGCATTATTATTGCTAAAAGATTGGGCTTACTCAAAATTTCCTCGATAAACGAAGCGTTTGAAAATTGTCTAACGTTATTTTGATACAGATTACAAAAAAAATGTATAACTTTTTTACTTAACAAATTAATCAATTTAAAATAACACATTATCTTAAGAATAGTTTAAAGGATATTCGGTTTAATTTTTATCTTAAAATATAAAGAACTGTATCTTTCGGAGCGAGTTGAAGTGAAAATATTTAGTAAATTTGTTGAACTGAAAAATTGAGTTTTTTTTATTTTTTGCACCAGCGGTAAAAGATACAACTTTTTTGACGAAAGAAAAAAGATGCGTAATGAAATTTTCTACTCGAGCGGCCTGAAGCGGCTAGGCAAATTTTATGCGTGGTTACAGAATCAGGAGTCTCAATTGTTAACTTAAAATTTACGGCTCTTTCGATTGCCGACGTCAAATAAGATGGTATTATTAAAAAAAATTGACCTTGAAATAATCTTGAAAGTTATCGTCAAGGTCAAAACCAACGTCACCATTCAATTCCTTAATGACCTTAATTTTTTTTGGAAATTATATTATTTGGTGAAATATTCAGCCCTCCCGGAACTTTTTGGGCACCCTCTATATTTTGTAAGTGTTCTAAATCATGAAGTCACTGTTAAGCATCACAGTGCAGGAATTTTAAAAATAAATTTTTAAAATCCAATAGGGAAATTATAAAAGTCCCTATATCCAAACTTTTACACTCTCATTATTTATTATTGAGAAAGTATTAGAATTATCCGAAATTTGACATCACAGTTTCTCAACGGATCTTCACGTTTCGTGGCCATCATTTGTACTTTTTTTTAGGTTTAAAAATTGTTTCTAGGGCAATTTGTAGCACTTAGAAAGCCAAAAAATTACTTGTTATAACTTCTTTCGACAAAATTAAAATTATTAGATTTATAGAATTTATAACATTTTAGAAAACAAAATAGTCATAAAAACTTTTTGGATTTTCTCGAAAAATTGAAAATTGAAATTTTTATTATAAAAAAAATAATGAAAAGTTGAAAATGCTCTTTTTGAATTATACCGTGCAGAATACGATAAAGATACATGAACAAAAATTATTAATCCAAAAAAGAGATACGAATATGTTATAATTTATTACATTCTTATCATTTATGACTGAGAAAATATTGGTATTGTCCACAATTTGAAATACAGGATTCAGATTTTGTATCGTTATTTTAGTTTTAATTATTAATTTTTAAATTTAAATGTGTTCGTAAGAGAAATGTACATATGTGCTAATAACTATTAATAATTGTTTTTCATAATTGTATTGTTTTGTTTATTATAGCTAAAGTTCACTGGAGGTTACATCCGTAATAAGTAGGTATTTAGTAAAGAATTGAGTAAGAAAGTTAAATAAATCATTTATTTTTTTATTTTTAAATCAAACCAAACACTTTTTTGAGTGCTATCTTAAATTTCATTTCTCACACTTATACTTTAGGTAAATAAGAAGCAGATACTACTGCAAATAAGTGTGAATATAAGAACACGAACGATGTTAATTGTTTTCACACTATTGTCGTCTTCGGTGTAACAGAAAAAAAGAATTTCCTGATCGAAAGTGTCTAATCTCGTAAACAACATGTCACAGAAAATATTCTTCAATCTTCTAATTCTTTCTGGCATTCTACCTCCGGGGATTCTTAGTGCTTTTTCAGAAGATAATTATCGTAAGTGAAGTTATATTATCAATAAAAAATAAAAAATCTAAAATCGTTTTCATATATAAGAATAAAGAATAAAATCTATACTTTAACAGGTTTCCGTGGACTTTGTGCTAGAACGCTCATATTTTTATTGTTTAGTGACAAACATGAAAAGTAATGAAAAGTTTTACTATTGAAAACGCATTTTGAAAATATTTTAAAAATTCTAAAAAGCTACTACTGCTGCTACTGTTACCTGAAATTTACAAGCCCATTGACATCTCTTATATTAAAATATAGTTTTTGAATCGTAACCTAAAGCATTATGGTGCTTACCTTTTTTGACCAAAATGAGTTATAGACACCCAAAGGTAGTTGCATCCAATCTTGTCGTGTAATTAAATTCTTATTTTGAAATAAATTGTCTAAATAATTAAAATTTATAGAGCTAAATATGCACAACAAATTATGTATAACTACAATATGCTTTCTGGTTTAATGCTGCCATACTTTATTCACACAAACAAAAAAAGATGACAGCACAAAATTAGAGAGCGCTTACAACGTCAAAATAATGAAAGACTAATGTACACATGTAGCAAAGCTGTAAACATTTAAATTTAGTTCACAATATCATGCGGATACGGAAGCTTATTTGAAAATATCACTGAACGTCGAAACCTCTACTTTAAAAGAAATCATAAAATTTGCTTTTACTTCAGATTAAGAAGAATTTTGAATTATCTGAAGCTCTATCGGCTATAAGCTTCTAATTATAATACTTTCTCTGGCCTTTCTATTTTTCGTATATATTCTTATAACTCTCTGATAATATACATAATCACAAACATTTATTTTAGATCTGTACACAGCAGTGTTAATATTTTCTGGTCTAGAATTGGCCTAATCTTTCTTAAAAATAACTCTTAAATTTTTTCACGAGAATCATATAATATTGTTGCCTGAAATTAATATTATATTATCGATGTTGTTGATCCAGGTGTGGTGTTAATTTCGTCTGAGTGATGGTAAGTGACATACTTTAGACTACAGTAACCTCAGGTGTGGTAGGTCCTTTATTTTAAAAAACACATTGGACGTTTCGAGAGCCAACGAACTCTCCCTATCAGGAAAACGTTAGTTCGTAAATTCGGTCGAAAAATTGTAGTTAATGAAACAAAACACACCTTTTCTCCATTTTCAACTTCTCAACATCAAACAAAACGTGTTGACTTGCAAATCTTGAAAAAAATAGTTGTGTAGTAACAAATTAGTATTTCTCATTTTTTTTTATAAGAAAATTTAACCAAACAAATTAATTATTAAGTAAAAGTTTAAATTTAGGAATGAAGACAGAACAAATGTTCTGCTCCATTGGAGTCACTT
Source organism: Druon quercuslanigerum (assembly GCA_010014905.2). Classification (NCBI taxonomy): domain Eukaryota; kingdom Metazoa; phylum Arthropoda; class Insecta; order Hymenoptera; family Cynipidae; genus Druon; species Druon quercuslanigerum. Next base: position 26,967 of record JAAAKG020133848.1, on the reverse strand, counting down.
ACCATCATTTAAAAAAATCTCTACAACAGCAATATATATAATCCATAGGCATTATATATGTATAATTCCCAACAGAGTCAAAGTAAAGTGTGTAATACTCTCTGTTGTGTACATTGTATAGGCATTATATATAATGCCCAGAATATATTAGCCAAAGTGTGTAATAAATATTTTGACGATTTTGAAGATATTAGGATGTATTTTTTTATTATTCATGAAAAGACGCAATAAAAAAGTAGTTTCTATGCGAAAATTTTAATTTAATTTTTAATTTTTTAAAAAACAAATGTTTAAGTTCATTTTTTGAAAAAAAATCAATTTTTGTTTTCTATGAAATTTTGGTAAAAGATAGTTTAGAATATGCTCTATAAGGCCTTTATATATAACAAGGGATCTCTCTTAGTTTCCGAAAATTTATTAAAAATGGATTTGAATTTTGTTTTATGACATTTTTTATTTGTTAGAATACGAATCAAAACTGAGTTTTTAAATCTCAGCCCCAGAAGTCTGTTTTATATGGTCTCGAAAAATCCCATTGTTGATAATTAGTTTTTGTGATTTTTTTGCGCTAATTGTGAATTGATAAATATAATAACTATGGAAAAATTTTAGTATTTTTTTTATTAATACAGCGTTCGAATAATGCTAGAAAGTAAATAAATAAATAATAAATTAATAATGAATTTAAAATAACAAACCTAATCGTTTAAATAAATGAATATTTTTTATGACCACTGTTTGCAATTGCAAAGCTAGATAGTGGCGGTTTTTTTGTTGAAATTTTCAACTTTGTATTTAGACTGACGTGATAATGAATGCAAGTATGAAATGAGGACAAAAAGTTACAAACTTTAAAAAAAACCGTAACCGCCTAGCATTAAGAAAAAACATAGTTATAAACAATAATTATTTTATCGTACATTTATTTTTGTTACATTAAATCCTTTATTAACTCAAAATAATTGAAAAGGGGATATAGAAAGGAAACTTAGAGTAGAAACTACAACTTTCCAGCATGATTCTAAGAGAATATTCTGACTAATAATAATAAATTCCGCAAACAATTATTTATTTTGAATTTAAATTAATATTGGTACGCTCTAAGTAAAAACTTGATGGTATTTTGAAAATTTCTTAAACCAAAAACTCGTAAAAATATATTTTTTACTTATAAGGTTTTATTGGGACCTTTCAAAGCAGACTTATAGGGATGATATTTAAAAAAAAATCGATTCGTATTTTATAACTAATTATGGTTAGACATGTTGCGCATAATATAATCAATTGTGAATAAAATTTAGAAAAATGTCTTTCTGCTTATAAGAAATCCGTGTAAAGCTTTGTGTTTTGACATGGAATTGCTCACTTCACAAATTACCTAAGTATTGTAAGCAACGTCATACCTATCTCAGTTAATGAATATATATTATTGTGAAGAAAATTTAGTAAAATTCAAATTTAATATAAATTAGTATTGAAAAATTTGTCGAGAAATACAGGTATACATTATTTGTTAATAAATAATAAATAGTTAAAGTAATATTTTTTTAAATCGCCTGTCACAAACCTATTAAAAATTGAATAAGCTTTTATTTTAAAACGACATCAACATCTGATAAAAATTGTAGGTTAAAAATTTATGAGAGTATTTATGATTTTTTAAGGGCATTATATATAATGCCCATAGCTTATATAGAATGCCTACGCAATGTATATAATAAGTGTTTAATTACAGACTTTGTTGGAAGTGGCTAGGTATTATTTATCATGCATAGGGATTATATATAATGCCTGAGTTATTTACTTCGCCTCTAATATTTATAAATATTAGAGAGTTCTGAAAAAGCAAATGTTAAAATGTTCGTGGGCGACTGGAAACTTGTATAGCCTAGGCAAAATCAGAATATGCCTTTTTTTATTGTCGAGTCATTTTTCAGCTCGCTAAAATGTTTAAAAAATTGTTGACATATAATGTTAAAGTCCGCTCTAAAAATTTATCTGCCTGGCCTTTCGCCATTAATCCGCTTTTAATTCCTTTTATTATTACGATTTTTTATCGAACCATTTCAAATCACCAACAAAATCAAGACCCTAAATCTAGCTGTACATATCGATTTGAAAATTGGGGAATTTGTGTAAACAAAAGTAATTGTCCTATCAGCAAAATAATAACATATCTGGAAAATATCTCTTGATGATTTTTTAAACATGCAAAAAAATCATCATTCAAGCAAGAATATTTTTTATAATAATATTTATAATTTGTTAAAGCAATATTCAAAAATTGATTTACCTAAAATGACAGCCAGATCAATTTCTTTGAATATAATTTATCAAATTATAAATATTATAAGCAACATGATTGTTTGCATAATAATTTTTTTTCATCTAATTAACAAATTGCCCAGAGATATGACTGAAACGCGGTCAACAATATCTTAAAATTTTTTTGTTCGTTCCAGCTATATTTCAGATTATTGAATTCTATTTTTCAAGGATTTTTCGAGTGAACCTAAAGAGGATACGAACTATGTTTAAATTGGAATATTTACATTTTAAAAATGTCATTTGAATTGCATCATACTTGAAGAACGTCACATAGATGTCATTTGAGAAAAATTATTGTTCAATTATTGTTTAAAAAATGTTAGTTACTAAAAAAATTATTTTGTAGGTTACAATTTTTTTTATTAAAAACTCACCTAGAGACATGGCCAAAACACATTCAACTTGAGAGTGGACGGGATAAAAATAATGTTTAATTGATGAATTATTTACTGCAAGTGGTTCGCTAAAGTTTGAAATAGTATTATCTTGATATATTTTGAGTGTTTTTAATGTCACATTACATTATTGTATATTAAACTATCAAAATCGAAAATTTTATAAACATTGTATTTGTTTAAACAATTATTTTTTGTCTGTTTGTTTAAAATCACTTGGGATATCCAGACGCTGATCGGGGATATCAAGACGTATTTATCTTTTTCATATGACAATTACTTTTGTTAAAATAAATTCCCTAATTTTTAAATCTATATGTACAGCTAAATGCATAGTCGTCAAAAATTAGACTCGTCGCGGTTTATTGCACCAATTACCATTTTGCGCATTAATTAACTTTCGGGGTGAAACACTCCTACTTTTCCCTTTAGCTCGATTAATGTAATTGGAATAAAACCTATTTGAAATTATTATTGATAATATTATTAGTTCACTAAGCTTTTTCCCTTTCAAAGTTAGCGTGACTCTCTCGGTGAGGAAAAAAGTAATGTGGTAGTATACTCTGTTCATAAACTATTTATTGCTACACCGCGTTTAAGCATTTCTGCGTTAATAGTGTCTAACCCAGCAGCGTTACAAATTTTTTAAGTTATAATGGTATTTCTCATTCCACCTAACTTTGTACTACAACTTCCTTTTATAACAATCAACACCTATTTATAAAAGAGTTCCTTGCTTCCTGCAAAGTCGTTTTGCATTCTCTTCTCTTCTTCCGCTTTAATTTTATCTTTACTTTCCTTAACTAGTGGGTTTACTTTCCCTTGTTGTGTCTGTAATCATTTATAAGTCTATTCTCTGCTCATCGCTAAGTCCGGTAATGTTCAACCTTTTTTTAAGCGCTTCTTTCATCTCTGTGCTTTTCTTTGGATGTCATCATTCTACCACACATCACCATAAATTCTTCCTACAATGGCAGTACCACAAACTGTAGTCGCACTCTCAACCTTCCAAGCATCTGCATACATGTAAAAGGGTTTGTTTCTTTTGCGCGATGCATCAAGGACAATAATTACCTCTGAATAAGACAAAAATCCAACACCCTTTCTTTTTACCAACTGATCGTTATCTTTTACTAGCTTCTTCCGCAACAATGAAGTCGAATGTACTTTGGCTATTCCCTCTACACCATGTGTACGTGTGGATCACTTATTGTCGAAACCAAGTATTTCTAATAAATAAGCTTGTGTTTGAGAATAAGCTAATTAATATTTTCCCATTATCATTCATTTTTGAATCACCAGAAATACAGAGTAGCCTTGCTGTACCCAGACACTGGGTCTCGACCATTCGGTTATTGAAAAAAACACTAATAAATACTCAATTTATCATGCTTTCAGAGAATTCATTAAATCTTCACTACCGCAAGAAACGTACAGTCGATCACGCTGATGCTCTCTTCACTACGAAAGTTCTGAAAAATGGTGAAAAAATTTGTACAGGCGTCATAGTCTCGCCTAAACATATCTTAGTTAATTTAATATGTGTACCTGAGAATAATGCGAGGTACACAGTAATATCTGGTGCACTCCATATCAGTCCTATTCGGTCTCACAATGTAGTAGATATGCATAAAGAAGAATCTCCTGGAAAACTTGTCTTGCTTGTGATTAAACCTTTGATAAAATTCGTGGAACCATCAATGAGTCGACAAATGCCAATTTACCAAGAATCTCTGTCTTCAGAAATCCCGCTTTTTATTGTTATTTCTTGGGATTCTACTAATCAAATTCAAAGAATGACGAGAGTACAAAGAGTCGACCTACCTATTTGCAACAATCTCTACAGACGATATCATTTAACCGTTAGAGACGATAAAATATGCACTGTCCAGATACCTGGACCAAGATGCTTAACCTTCGAAGCTGGAGATTACGGTTCTGCTTTAGCTGTTGGCTATCGTTTAGTTGGTATTCTCACTACGCCTGGACACGATATAAGTCCTGATAATCCCGATGTGTTCACACGAGTAAATGGTGACAGCATACACTATGCGTGGATCATGCAATACATTCATCCATATGTGCGGAACTAAGTTAATACACATCATCGACGCAATTAATTTCCACATTCAGAAACTTTACAACAATCTTGTTAACCGGCTATGCTCGGGAAATATTTTTTGGATATTCCCTCTCCTTTAGCCAAAAGTCAAAGCAATTGCGTGTGCTTCTGAAAAAATTTTGCTGCAGAGGTAGAGTATCAATTGTGATGAAGGGTTCTAATGATTACATAATTTTTTAATGTTAAATGTCCAAAATGTTTGTGACTGTCAGTAGTACAATGCAACATAAGGTTTGTGTAAAATATTAATATAATACGGTATATATTTATCAGCAAATAACAAGAATTGTGCAAGTTTACAATTAAGATTCAATAATTAAGTAATGCCACAAAATATGCGAAATTAAGTGATCTTTGTTAGTTACACCTACAATATCCGAATAAGTAATTTGTACTAAAATATGCGTTCACATAAAAGCGCTCATACAACATGATGTTATAGTTTCAAAGTTTAAACAATATTTCTGAATTTCCTATCAATAAAAATTGTTTAATTTACTAAGCTATTATGTATATCCGTCTACATTTTCAATAATAAAGATATGGAATAACTCAAAAGTAGAAATTTCGAAATGTTTGGAAAAGAAAATTTTGAGTAGAAATCTGTTTTTTCTCGATTCGAATATATAATACAGCAGTACAGCAAATTACATTTTTTTTCAACTTACATCTACATGTGCAGACCTTTCATTTTAGCCATCCCTAAATTAAATTGAGCTAAAAGAAAAGCTACTAGTATTAATAATAATACGTAAAAATGTAGTTTTTCTATATTTAGTCATGTTTCTAGCGCAGTAGGATAGTAAGGTGGAGTGGCCTAAAAATGAAAGTAATTGATATGTTTTTATTCCACAAACACTCCTTTTTAATCCCAATGAAATTTGACATCTACGATTCAAATCCTAAAGTATCAGTCCAATTCTTAAAAAATAATTCATAAAAGTATATAATAAGTATATAAAAAGTCATAATTAAAATTACGAAAAAAAATACGGGGGTGTCATGCCCTCTAGCTAAAAAGTCCACAAAATATTATCGCACTCAAAATACTATCTCTAAATACTTGATTCAAATATAAATTTAATATAATAGTAAGTCGCAGAATGAATAATGAGTAAAAACAGTTTAATACTAGTAGAAGCATAAAATTTAATAAATTATCCCAAAGTTCATTTTCTCCGAAAATATGAATACACCAACAATAAACACTGCGATGCAAAAAAATCTGACAACTACTAAAGCATGAATTTATAAAATCGAAGTACACCAAATAATTTTGCAGAAAAATTCCAAATAAAATATATTCAAAAAATTTGTTGCAAATTGTTATAGAGAAATATTTGAAATATATTTTAAAAATTCATTTTTAATATTACGAAACTTAGCAAGATTATATTTGCCGTCAACCTCACATACCCATACATTTTTTATTAACATAATGTTACTTATAACATCCTATCCCGCCATGTTTAATAATGTGCAAAATGGATTTTGACATTTATTTTAAGCATTTCTTAGCATTTCTTAGGATAAAAGGAGATATTTTGGATTCCAATCGTGTACAAAAAAGCTGCGAATTTTGCCGACGTTTCGTGAACATTGCAGTTCACTTCTTCAGTGTTGACCTGACACTGAGGTATCAGGTTATGTTGTTCTTTTGTATACTCTCTGCGATGCCTGTTATTGGCCAGCGTGCTTCACCGTAGAGACTGGTCGAACCTGATTGTCTTATCAAGTCTTTCTTTTACATCCTGGAGCACGGAAAATCAAGTTTTTAGGGTGTTTTAGGATTTCGATTGCTTCTGTATGTTTTCTTGGATAAATATTGTGAGTTTTGGCTAGTGCTGATTGCGTAAAGTGTGTCAACCTGACTTTAATCTCATGTTCCTGTATACATTGCATCACGGCTCTTTAGGTTTCTCCAATGTAGACTTTGCCACCAGAGAAAGGGATTTTATAAACTCATTGATCACTGAGGGGTGCATTTTTGTCTTTAGTGTTATTCAGTAATTGTCCTATTTTCTCATGTGATTTAAAAAAGGTTTGGATGTCGTGTTTGTTGAAAATTCTTTATATTTTTTCAGTGACACCTTGGATGTAGGGTAGGATGGTCGTAATTTTTCTCTCTCTTTCTTTAATGGATTATGTTGACTTGTTTTTTTGAGTGTATTTTCTTATTGCTCTATCAATTTTTTTCGTGTAATCGTTTTGTATTAGGATTTGTTTAACGTTTTGTAATTCCTTGCATAAGTTACCTTTATCTGTTGTGGAGACCACTCCGTATACAAGGCAATTGATGACCGACTGTTTATGAGATAGGTGGTGGTGGAAGGAGCCATGAAGGTATCTGTTTGTATGGGTGGGTTTTCTGTAAACTTTATGTCCTAGTGTATTATCAGATCTTTTGTTAACTAATACGTTCAACAAAGGCAATTTTACGTTGTGTTCAATTCCTATGGTGAACTGGGTATTAGAATTTAATCGCTTGATGAAATCGAAAAACTTATTTAGTTCATCTAGTCGATTTCGCCAGATGACAAAGGCGTCGTCAACTTCACGGAACCAAATTCCGGTTTAAGCTTACATTGGTTGAAGATTTTAGTTTCTAGATGTTCCATAAAGATATTCGCTATTACAGGTGAGATTGGGAATCCCATTCCTGCGCCTGAGGTTTGTTCGTAGAATTGGTTATTGAAAGAGAAGAAACTATTATTAAGACAATGCTCTGTAAAGGTATAAGCTAAAAAGGGAAGTTTGTAAAAGTTTTAATAATGTTAATTGTATCAGAGATTGCTACTTTCGTAAAAAAATACTATGTCGAAACTCACTATGATGCCTTCTATTGTATCTATTTGATAAGGTAAAATAAGTTTTGGACGAGAGTGATAGATTTTTCTGTAAATGGATTTAGTTCTGTAGCGAGAAAGCGTGCTAGGTTGTAAGTTAATAGGTATTAGTTCAGATATTGTTTGGCTGTCAAGTTTAGAGTCTTTAAAAAAGGCTCTTGTTTTACTGACAGTTGTTTTGTGGGTTCCTTTTTAAGTATTTTGTATGTATGGTCAGTAAGAAGACCAATGATTTTGTTGTTATAGTCTTCTTTATTTATTATTACTGTTGTATTTTCTCTGTTAGTAGGTAATTAAATTATACTAAGAACCATACAAGACCCACATCAATATTTTTCAGCCTTCAAGTCTTTTTTTATTTCCGAAAATTCGTTTGTTACAGATAGTAAAAACAATGATTAATTTTCATTGACTTAAATTTATCAGATAATTTTTTCTTCATAGTAAGTAAAATGTGTGTTGAATCAATACGCACTGAGATTCCTACATTTCATGATAATAAACAACTCAATTATAAACGAAATTCAGCTATGATACTGTTTCCTTATCAGAGTCGACAAACTGTCTATCTTGGAGACTTTCTCGCAGCAAATAACACAATTCATGTAGAAAATTCAAATTAGCATCTTAATAGTTATAAAAGTACAAACTATCAAATTCTGTTTTTTTTTAAATAATCATGAAGGAACCTTCTCTGAAACGTTTTTGAGTACGACTGCAGCGTTTGGAGGAAGTGGCCAAATAGAAGTAATGTAATTAATTCGTCATCATTTCTTTACAAAGATGCTGCTAATATATTAAAAATAAAAATTTATCCAGAATATATTTTTGGTAATTTACTTTAGAAACCTTTCTGTGCCTTTTTAACATGAAATGCCTTTCATATGAGCAAAAGCATTTCAAATAATTAAATTAAATTATTTAAATATTTTTTAAATTTCAAGTGTTGATTTGGGATTTGTTTCACATAGGCTAATTAAATATCACAACATTTTCTTTAACTTGCATTTTTCCTGAACCTTCTGAAATTCAGACTCATTAGATAAAAAAAGGCAGCATATAGTTTATGTCATATTATCCGATACATGCCTTAATGACAAATAAAACTAGAAGTAGAAAAACGACACAAGCTACATAAAAAATAAATACACAAAAGTTTTTCTTCCTTTAGATATCAAAAACTCAATCAAATTTGTCATGAATAATTTTTGAGGGAACACGTGGTTTTGTTTATATTCAGACAGTTTATTTGAATGAAATAAAAAAAAATGGTTTATATCTAGCTAGTGCTAAGAAAAGAAACCAGAATTATTATTTAACGTTTGTTGTTATTACCATGTTAGTCAGGAAATTCAATGTGAGGCAACATTATAAATCTATATTCACTTACTTTTTAGGGTGTCCTGCTGTTCTTAAAATATTTACAGTACCGCTTTATTCAATGACACATAATAACAGAATACCAGAAATCATGAGTGAATGTAGAATTAAATCTCGAAATTGTTCCCTACAATCCAGTTTTTACGTTTAAGTTATTTACAAGAATAATTCTGTATTTTGGAATGTGTTTTCAATTCCGAATTGGATTGTATATTCCTTAAAATTTCTGAGCGAATAACGCACCCATGCTAGAATATTAAGCCCCCCGCACAAGATGCTTTTCTTCTTTTTGGATTGCTTGCTTGGCGATGAGAAGATTACTTGGTAGGCTGCCTTGCAGAAAAATAGCGTCACTGCTAGCTCTCGTGATGGGCGACGTGCTTGATTTCGTTGATGGAGCGCGTGCTATTTTTTCTCTTGGCTTTCATGCCAGATGAAGCAATGAGCGAATCAGAAGCGGAGAGTAGCTCGCACGATTATTTCGTCCGCTTCAGTTCCAACTGGATAATCCAGCCTCATTGGACTGTTGTGCATCATGTTTGAAAAAGTATAGTTTCAAAATGCAATGTTTCTTCGTTGCAGCCAAGACCGAATCCATAATTTGCGTTTCCTCTTTTCTTTATTGTTTCTTGTTTCAAATAATCAATTAATGGAAAAGCAGAAATGCTGCCTGTATAAAAGCATCCATTTCGGCAAGTGGCAGCTTGTAAGCAGTAGAGCCTAGCTTCACTTTACGCCCGCAGAGCGGCAAGCAGTAAAATTCAGGAGGGAATCGAGCAAGAAAAAAGCATCGTATTCAGCGGGCTTTACTTTTGGGCCTACCAAAAAACGACCAAATGCGTTCTGGAGTTGCGGACAGAGGACCCTTGTACCATAAGTTTCTGTTATTTATGTTTACAAAAATTAACAAGCAATCGCGGACAACTGCCCAGGGATGGTCCAGAAGTAATTACACCTACGTTGTCGTGTATGAAACGTGGCAAAAGCTGAATGGCACCTTAGTGAGCTTTCTTAAACTGTGAATCTGAAATACTAAGCGACCTTCTAGTGTATTCAGCTTCATCTTTGCATGCCGGGATCTACCAGAAAGGCTACATCCTTCACATAGCTGCTCGTTGAACGAGCACTTACACCAGCAAACATCCAAAAATTTGTGAATTCAGTGAAAAAAATATCGAGCGCAGAGAGCACCCGACAATGGGTCGGTAAGCACTGCCGATCACCTTAGAGTTCAGGGTGCTGAAAATAATTTAGTTTGAAACATGACGACAAATTGGCAAAACACATTCACACTGAGTGAACGAATTAACTCAAGGATCACTTGCTAGACTGCTTCGAATGCCAGTATTATCGTAGTTCTCGTAGACTTTATTTCGCGTAGACAGCACCCCCTGTGCTGTCAGATATACTGAGAGCTTCAGTAGGTTTCGTATCAGTCTTTGCGAAATCTAGCCAACTCCTTTGGAAAAATGGATGCATTCAGAACAAACGCAGAAAGCAGGTTCATTCTAAGAGCCAATCGCGATTTCTGGACAGGGAGGAATATTAACATGCATGTTCCTCATCAGCCCCAACGTTTGGCTAAAATAGATGCGTACCACCGTGAAGATATTTTAAAATAGTCGGACTTCTGGGTCATAAATTGTTCACTTTATGGTCCTGCAAGAGCTTTGGCCAATTCACATCGAAAGCCGAAAGCCAACAATGGACCAAAGGACCAAAAGACGCTTGCATCAACTCAACGAAAAGATTGGATGGGCAAGACAAAATGCGTCTTGTGTTTAATTTTCTACATAAAATCTGGTTAACCATTTACGAAAATGGTTTGAATGTTCGCTACATACAATATCAAAATTACAGAATTACAAAATTACAATTATTATTAATTTTACCTCTTTAGACATGCAATATTTTTAAATAAAAATAAAAGGTGTAAAAAATAAAAATAATTTACAAACACGACACTGTTAAAATGTTACCATATTAACGATAGTTTTCGGTATTAAAACATTTTTTGAAAAATATAGTCTGGGGTAGCTGTATTCTGATGCCACTTTATTTCTATACTACTAAACGACGTTTTAGCACAAGTTTTTTGGTTCAAAACAGAAACAAAGTGAAAATCAAAATTTTCTGTTTAAAGTGTTTTCTGTTTCTTTTGAGCATGAAGTTACCAGCAATTAAAACAATAATCGCTATGCATTATTTTACATTGGATACTCTAAAACATTTGTAAATGGATTTATTGTTGCCTAATGGACATTCCTTGATTTCTTCTTGGTTCAATTCTTTTAACAGGCCACTGTACATGTTTACTTTTATCCGCCTTGTTCTGGAATTTTGAGATGTATATATTCCACGAAGAATCTTAGTATCTCTTGTTTTTTCTACTATTGCGAAGATGTCACCATTAGGCGCTGTTAATACAATCTGTTCCTTGGTTGTCATCGGTGTAAGGTTATGACCATTTCTTCTTAACTGAATTCGTTTATCATGCGGGAAAGTGTATGTACGAAGTTCGAACACTTTGTTTGGATTTGTATTGGGAATAAGTCGAATAAATCTAAGATCTTCAAGTTTAAATCCAAAAATACGTGAAGAACGATGCCTGACAAGCGGAGGCTTGTACCTGTCATGAAGAAGGGGCTCTGTACGTGGCAAAGGCGCGACAGAATCATGTGGTCTGGCTAAAGGAATAATGTTTTCTGGAGAAGGAGTTCTAGCTAGAGGTATAGTCCTTCCGGGAGAATGTGTTTCAGGAAAAATAGAAGGTTCGCAACGAGAAACTCCAGGAATGGGGTCGCCATTAGGTAAACAATCAAACTGTGAACCTAATTCTATAACAAGAAAAATAGGGGATTATTTTTTTCTTAAGGTAAACAATCCATGCTTGTATATAATAAGTTATTAATGCAAGGATAATTATGAAATATTTGCAGTGGTTTTCTAGAATATTATTTATTCGAAAACTATTTACAAATGCATACAATAAATGCCACTTGTTCGATGTGATCCTAAAACTCGGATCAGATTAATTTTCAAGGTTTTAATACAAGTCCGGAGTTTTGTTATTTGATCAAAACATTGCACATTGAAATAATTCTTTACTCAAGTTCAATTATCTATTATAAATTGCTACATTTAAATCTTCGTTTGACACATGGGTCTAGCCAGACCGTTCGCGATTAATATTTTATTTTTGGGATACTTTTGATAGATTTCGCAACTTGAAACACACTTACTTTTCCTCAAATTTGACTAGATATAATTTAAAAAGCAAAATTAAAAGGATACGTGCCATTAAAAGATAATTATACAAAAATATTTATTTTAGTATACTTCTGCTTTCATATGTGGTTTAGCCAGATCTCTATATATTTTATACGGGAATGAATCAAATATAATTAGTTTTAAACAATTTACCACGTTTTTTTTAGTTTACCGGTATATTTTTTCACTCAAACTGTCCTCTTTATTCACTTAGAATCTCGGATAGACATATTTGAACGTTATAAAGTAAACCTTTACTGCTTCTATTTTTATTCCCATCAGTTAATTCACTTTCCATACTATCACCTTCACTCACTTCCACTACTTTCCTTCCCTCAAGGTCCAAACCCTCATGAATCCTACTTTCCACCCCTCCTTTCCCTTACTTCTCCCTTATCCACTTTCTTTTTTCTCAACTCCCCTAAATTAATACTACACGCATCCTGCCTCCGCACTTTCTCACTTCCATCACTTCTTTTAATCCAGCCTCCTCTCTATCACAAGGCCTAAAATTCTTATCATCCCTCACTTCTCCTACTTTCGACACCCTCACTTACCTTACTTCTTCTATCTGTACTTCTCCTTTCCTCACATCCCTCACTCACCATCATTTCTCCTACTTCTCAATCTTTCAAATTTCACACTTTCAGTCTCATCATTTCCATACCTTCTCTATCCTCTACTTGCTCTAATTTCACTGCCATGCTCCCCCTACGTCACCTGCCCTCCCCACCCTTACTTTTCCTTCATGTGCTTTCCCTCTCCTCTATTCCTCCATTTTCAATCCCCATGCATCCTCCCCCTCACATCCTTCACGCGCCTAATTTCTGCTACTTTCTGCACCCTCACGTTCCTCACTTCTCTTTTTTATACTTCTTCTTCCCTCACATGCCTCACTTCCAGTCCCATAACTTTCTTTACTTCTCCATTATCTACTGCACCTAATTCCACTCCCATACTTCTCCATTTATCCTAAATGAGCAGAATAAGCGCTCTTTTCCTACTAGCGTAACGGCAGTACAATGACACTTTATTGTACCCCAACGAGCGGCTCGTAAAGTGATAATAGTGAGCAGAGAGAAGTGAGTAAGATGTGAAAGCAAAATGAAATAAATAAATAAGAAGAATTTCTTTTAAAACTGCGTTAAACAACAAAGTGGATTTGTTTTTTTAACTTAAAGTTTTTTTCCTAAATAGGTATTCAAGCATACTTGAAAACTACTAAGAATAAGAAAAACCTACACTATTCATCTGATTTAAACGTTTTTTTTTTTTAAATAAAATATTTTGAAATTTTGAAAAGATTTGTGTGATTAGGTTTTTATAAATTATTTAAAAATTGTTTTTTCCGGGTTATTCAAAAAAGACCTTAAAACATTGTTAAAACTATATGGGAATAATTTTTAGTTGTTTAAAATAATTAAAAAAAAGGTATTGTGTTATAACCAAATTTATGAAGAAAATACCATTTTTGGAATTCGCAATGTTTAGCTCATTCAAATTAATAGATATGGCAGAAAATTTGACAGAAATAAATGTTCTATTACAATCAATTAGGAAAAAATGATTTTTGGTAATTTTTTAAACAATTTTAATAAACAAATTTCAAGCTTGGCGAATTTTTAATTATTAGGCTCCATTTTTGTTTACGAAATCAACTAAGGATCTCTTTCCGATAGCTCTTTGCCGTGACACTTTGCTAATTGACAAAATTGATTAATTATTTAGACAATTTTTATAAAAAAGTTCACAGCTACAATGAATGGCCTCAATTTGTTTTATGCGGAGTTAACTAAGAATATCTTCTCGATGGCTCTCTGCTAGAATAATTTGAAAAATTACAACAATTATTTAGAATTTAAACAATTGCTATAAACATGTGCATTTTGTGTTTTTTTTCGGATTGAAACCTTCGATTTTGTTCTTGATTCATTAACCTTACGCAGTAATCAAATGCAGTTCTTGAGATCCTGAAAACAGTAATCTCTCAATTTGGGGAAACTGATATCTTAAGCTCCCCAAATAAAGATCAGCAGAACCAAACAAAAAGTGCAACCAGTCTTCGTGAAATTTGATTGGAGATGATTTTCTTGTTTTATTTTCTCGAACTTTTTTTAGGTCTTTATTGGGCGATTCCTGAGTCTCTTCGGATAATTTACCATTTGGTATAGCAATAAAATTAATGAGTTTTGCTCAACGTATCAAAATCTTATGTACTGATGATGACATAAAAGAACGAATCATATTCTTTTACACACATATCTGCAGTCTCGATAGCAAATTTATGAAAGCCTTTCCGCTAGCTAAGACTTGCAAAATCATGTAAAAGTTGTTGAGTAAATGATTACTTAAACTAGTGATTTTAGATATTGTGTCGTCATTCTAAAAGAATTTTTTGGCAACTTAGCAATTGTATATTTAAAAAAAGGCATCGCAAATACATCCCTCGTTGATTTCGCAAAGCAAAATTTGATCCTATTAATTGAAAAATCGTTAAACTGTGAAATGGTTTATAAAAAATGTTTAAATAATGAATAATCTCTCTAAATTTAAAATACTAAAATATAACTGTTTGTCTGTTAAGTTCTACAAACTTCTGTAGCAAGAATTGAGTCACTGAAAATTAATAGAATTGTATTTAAGAAAGCAGTTAATTAGAAGAGGTTTATATTTCAAATATTACTTTGTTGGCCTATGGAAAATTTTCATTGTTTGATAACTCAGATACGATCTCGATATGTCAAATTAATTAAAAAATTAATAAAAAACAGATCGCCGTGAAACGGTACCCTAATTATGTTTAACTATTCACCAGATTTTGTATTCTTTCCAAAATCATCACTGTACAAGTTCAATGCGTTTCCGTCGTTTGCTACTATGTCTTCTGCTACCAATTTGGAAGCATTGAGTTACTGCGCTTGCGTTAGGGTCGCGGAGTTGCTGCGGAATTCAAACTTAAAATTAAAAACAATTCTACTAATTAAAACTAATAATTATCATAAGATGTACAAGAATTTATATAACTTGTATCTATTATAATTTTATTTGCACACAGATATAAATCTTTTTATTAATAAACGCGTGAAATTAATTTTTAAATTTCTATTAGTACTTAACAACCTTTAGACCTATTTAATATTAAATACCATGTGTTAAGCTAGCAATGGATTCTAAGTCTCTAATTGATTCCCTACAGTTACGGTATATCTGATTAACTTTAGTTATTTAATTTTTACTGTTAAAATTAGACAACTTCTGAAAGTAACTTATTCGTCAAATGAAATTAAGTCTACTGAATCACAGTGAAGAAGTATCGAAAAGACTTAGATTGTAGATTATAGATTTTACGTAGATTTCACGTAGATTGTAGATTCTTTCGGTAACTTAATTCCGTAAAAAAAATTGAGCATATTCATTGAAAATTCGCCAAGCTGTGAATTTGTTTATGAAAATTGTTTCAGAAATTACCTAAAGGTCTATTCCTAATTAATTGTAAAAGGACGTTTAAGCTACTCATATTTTATACAAAATCTTTTAATTTCACGCAGCAAATTTGATCTAATCCCAGAAAATTTCTTTTCTTTATTGAATCTTTTATAATACCTTTACAAGTTTTAAAAATTATATTTTCCATTTGAAAAATTAGCCCCATATAGCTAGAACACTCTTTTAAGGTCTTCTTTGATCGATCCGAATGCCTTAAAAGAAATGTAACTAGAGAAAAGTTCAGAAACAAATAATTTTCATATTTGTATGATAATAACAAATTTTTAAACAATTTAAACAACCTAATCACAAAAATCTTTTACCCTGTGTTTTCTATAAATGGCACCAATGCGTCCCGGAGTTATTTGTAAAAAAAGTTACAAAAATGGTTTTTGTGTAGGCTGACCTGCTCCATTGAATTTTAGAGCAAACTTTTCAACACTAAAATCAAACTTCAGAAAATTCTTAAAAAGTTGAAGGCAAAAAAACATTCTATCTTCAATAAGTTCTCAGTTATGGACCTCCAAAGAACCCGGATCTACTTTCTAAAAAAAATGCAATGACCGAGCCCCAATAGGTCCTAAGTTATAGCATCAAGAAGTTGAACACTTTTGACCAATTTTTCAAGGAAAATTACTCGTTCTCAGTTTTTTGAAAATACTTCGCTTCTAGGTAAAGCGACGTAACTGGGGCAAGAGAAGAAGTTACAGGGCGGGAAAGTGTGCGTAAACGTAAAAAAAGTCTTCTTGTCTTAATAGATCAAGAGTTATGACCCTTAAAAAAAACAGATTTTTTTTCGCTATTTTGAGATATTTGTATTTAAATTTTTTTGAAAATTCCTCTTTTCGCACATAATCTAAAGAAAAACGTGAAAACAGATTATAGGTCACTTAATTCTGCGTAAAATAAAAAGAAATGTTTTAACTAAAATAGGTCACATTTTATGACCAAGAAACTTTGATCCTTTCTATTTGGAAGACTCTGTAGTTACTAGAATACATACTGCGGCCGTATCAGAGTATTTAAGTCGCATATAAGCTATTTTGGTTCATTACAAGTACACTTTTTCCTTTTTTGTTAAATATATAATATGTTGTCGCAATTGAATTAAAAAAAAACTGATTTGACATTGTTTATTTATCACTTATAAAAATTTCACTAAAGGGATTAGTTTTATAAAGTTGTATTATCTTATGTGAAGAGGGCCAAAAATTAATAAACTAATCAGGGCAGAGGAAACAATTATTGTTGACTGCTAATAATAAAAGAAAATGTAAACAAATTAATTACATAATAATGTAAGTGATTGCAAAACTCATTAAATAATTGCATAATTAATTGATTGATGAACAACTAAGTATCAAAGGATAGTCAACATTTAAGAAACTTGAAAATTGTTTCGTAAGACGAATACTCTTCTCTACCATCCCGGAGGTAGAGTGTAAGTAATCAGTCAATCAATTAGTCAGTTAGTGAACTAGTATCTTCATCACTTATATTATTATATTATTAACTTTTTTACATAGTGTTTTATTATCAAAAATGTATAATAATACCTCCCTGTGTGATAATTAGTTTATCCATTTTTGGCACTCTTAACATAAAATAAGACAAAGTTACAAAAGTAATCCCTTAAATAACATTTTTTATAAATAATAAATAAGAAATGCGTATTATTTAAACAATTTATTGTTTTTTTAACGAAAAAGGAGCAAAAAATGAACGTGCAGTGAAATAAAAATGCATATTTCCCCCTAAAATGCTGAAATGCGGTCGCAGTACATTTCGCAGAATTTAGTCCTCTATAAATTGCTTTCTTAACGTTTTTCTGTGCAATGTGTACGAAACGAGCTGTTTAGAAAAACTTTTTTGGCTGAAAATAGCTCAAAACAGAATTTTTTTTTAAGTCATAATTCTTGTTCTATGAAGACGAGAAGATTATATTTTGTTAGAGTTACGCAAAATTTTCTGTCCTATAACTTTCCCCCATACATCATATACGCAGCTTTACCGAGAAGCAAAATTTTTTTAAAGAACTGAACACGAGTAATTTTACATGAAAAATAGGTCAAAAGTGTTCAACTTTGCGATCCCATGACTTATGACCTATTCGGGATAGTTCACTGCATTTTTTTAATAATTACTCGAAATTGCGTCTATTTAGATTGAAGTTCTAAACATTTTTTTTATAAAATTAACACGTTCCAAAATACAGATATAAACTTGAGAATTGGGTTTTTTCGCTTCTTTTTTAATATAAATTCGGAACATAACTCGGCACCTATTAAAGATTAGAGAGTTTGTTGCCTTCAACTTTTTTTACGAATTCTTCTAGTTTAATTTTGGTTCTGAAAATCTTACTCTAAAATTGAATTTGTTAAACAGTTTATTGGCTTTCACTGAAAATTTTACTATTTCAGTTAAAGTTTAATAATTTTTGTTAAAAAAAAATCTTCTTTTAAACAACGTCTCTATGGTATAAGATATAATATCTGCGAGTATAAATGTAATTATTCTGTTGAAAATAGTGAGTGTTTGTTTAAACATAAATTTAAACATGTTCTACAGTCTACAGTAGTTTAATATGTGCCACTTCGCATAAGGGTCATAAATTATGTGAATATAGGTACACAATTATTATTATGGCAAGCAGTGTATGTATCTCGTTAGAAAAATTAAAACAAAATCGTTCATATCTTTAGTCTTAGCACAACTTGGACTATTAAAAATAAACATCATAATTAAATTTATATATAATTTTTTCTCTCTCTTTATATAATTTGTTTTTTAATTCACCTCATTTTCTTATGCCTAGTAATTATTATTAGAAAAAGTGCCAGATTTTTTATTTGTTTATAGGAAACACAATCAGTAACTTATACAATCTTATACCTATCAAACTCTAATTTCCAATTTTCGCTATGGTACACTCGGAATATGTTATAAATATATTATATCTTGATATTTACCAACAGAATTGAGGATCAATGCTAAGGGCAACACCAGAATATGGACAGTCCTCATCTTTTTGAATCAGAAGCAAAACTGTCTAATGTATGTATTAATGATAATTTGATGAACAGTGTTACTGATGAATATTTTTTACGTTGTATGCTTACATAATATATATGGTATATTTTTTATCTCCAAAATACAAGGCTTCAAGGTTAGCTTACTGTTGTATTTACATTTCATAAAAGTGAGCTTTGTTCTCTTGCTCCACAGCTGATATAACGATTCATGTCATCTTCAACGTTATAGGAAAAGCTATTTTTACACAGCAATTTTAAAGCTAGCGTCTATAGATAAGGTCGGCTCTAAGAATATTTAAGTAATAGTTTTTGTTCTGCCAGTTTTTAAATTACTTTTGGAATTTATATTATACTAAAACTGAACTGAAGCTTAAAATTTACTTAAACATAACATCTCGAACTAAGATCACAGAGGTTACCGTGCATGGTACGGAAAATCTTATTTAGGATCTAAACATGCTATTATTTATCGAATAATATACACAAATATATTTGTTTATAAATATTTGGTGAATTTTTTCCCTTTCATTCTCAAAATTCTGAGTAATGCAGATTTTCTAAACGAGTACATTTGCAAGACTTGTTAATTCGCACTAATTGATGCTAAAAAAGGTGTTTTTACAAAACCTGTACCAGTTATGCCGAAGTACGAAAATATACTGATGCTAAAAAATCCCTGTGCAAAAGGTGTATGTAACTGGTACATATAGCTGACAGGCAGATTTAAAGATCAGTTAACAATCATAAAAGGTATAGGTGAAAACAAAATATAAAATGTTGTAATTGAAACATCCAATGGACTTTATGGCCAAGGATTTTCAAAAACAAAAGCATTTCCAGTTTTGGCAGTAAAAAAATGAATATGCTGTAAACGCCATTATGCTACGAACACATTGTTTTCAGGAAGTCCTAATGCGAAGAAAGAGATTTCGTTTAAAGAAGAAAGTTCAGATAATTTAGATCAGTCCTGGAGCGCCAAAGAGATATATAAAAAAGATAACAATTTTATAAGTTTTTATGTTAGGAGAAAGTGTATCCTAGCAAAATTATTTAAACAATATTACAGATGAATCAAATATTTCGAGAAATGTGTACAAAGCATGTGTATATGCGTTTGAATGTGAAAATGCAACATCTGAACAAGAACGAGCTGTTGTTCATGCAGATGCTGAAGAACTTTTCTTGATGCGATCAATAAAAAAAGTCTAGATGAAAACTTCATCATTAAGCTATGTCTGATGGTGGTCAAGATTTTTTCAAGATAAAGGACCACACACCAAATATACAGTAAATCGCTGGAGTTTGCGCTCTAGAGGTTCTCCTGTAGAAAGCTGCTTTTCAGAAGGATCACACAAGAGATAATACTTTTTCCTACTTTTAGGCACCCCTTGTAACTCGAAGGTTACAACTGCGAGATTTATACGATATTTACAAAAGTGGAGCAAAATCGAAGATTTTATAAGTTCATTCGCTAGATAATAAAAAGAAATATAGATACGTGTGATGATAATAGAGTAACAGGCTTTGTTACATTGGTTTTACACAGTCTTCATTCTATTGCGACGCTCTCAATTTTCCTGATGATGTAGTCCTCGTCCAAGATGATCAGCCTCTTCTCATCCCTATTATTTCTATCTGGATTCCGGGCTTCGTTTCTTTCTTTAAAGGGTTAGTCGGCTGTAAGGGGACAGCTCTGCGCCAGTATCCACTGCCTATATTATTCCATGTCTTCTCTTGTTTTATTTGCGAGTTGCTGTCCAGGCTCCATGTCAACCCTTCCTGCCTCCTTTTCGCTCTCTTCCTTCATCTTCCTCCTGATGGCGTCTCGATACAGAGCATTAATCTCATCGACGAGGTTGTCGACTTTTCGGGCTGCGGCCTCTTCTCCCTTCCTTTTCTTCGTCAGGTATGACGGCGTGGCAGGTCTTTTGTTCTTGAGTTAGGAAGATTTACTCTACCAGGGCATCTTGTCTACTTCTATGTACCGCATAAACGCCTCTTCCTCTGGGAAATTACCTTTTTTCCTGGATGACGTCATCCATTGGCGTTCTGTTTTATTGAGATTTATGGTCTCGGGTATTTAGGTTTCACTTTCCTTGGTCGCTTTATGTTCATCGAATATCAAGCTGATCGAGCGAATTTCGTGCATTACCTTATCCGCAACCTTTTTCTCGCTCGACTTTTTTCTCATTCGTGCTTATTTGTGACGTTGAGGGTTAAGGTGACTCGGTTCTTCTTTCAGAAGGTAATTTCGATGGAATATCGGATGTTGCAGCCGTTGTCCGTATCAGTTCATTCATGCGTGGCAAGAATTCCTTTTCATTGTCTTCAATGGTTTTCACTTCGGGCGTTGATTATTTCGCTGGTTCCATCACTTCTTTTGGGGGCGATTCGACCTTCTTCGGAGTGTCTTCCTCAATTGCGATGACTTCCGGTTCCGTCTTTTCCAGTGGGAAGTCTTCCTCGAGAGTTCGCTATGGTGAATCTTTCTTCTCAATCGCTTGCCCATCTGGAAATCTCATTTTGTAGTCATTTGAGACTAATTCAGCAGAATTTTCTTCTTCTAGGTCCATACTACACTGTATGGACGAGCAGGGCTGCAAATCGATACAATCGCAGACTGTGCTGGCGTCAGGCTTTTTGGGCCTTTTGACTCGGTACTGACCTACCCAAATTTTCTAAAGGCCATTTACCCATCAGTTTTTCCGACACAAATACTTTCGGAGATCGTTTGCGCGGTACTGTTCCATCTCCTTCTCGTCTTATGTGCCGCACAAGATGTATACATTTTTATCGACTTGTTTCCTAATTGTATAGGGTCCTTCGTATAAGGCTAGGAATTTTGGCAATGCCTCGGTGGTAGGATTAGACACATTACAAGCCTTGGCTAACACCAATTTCAAAGCTTACCCCTTTCTTTCCTGTTAATCCTCTCTATTTTTTCTCTCTTTTTTTCTTAATTCTGTTTCCGAGCACCACCAATTGCTCTAGTCGGTCCTTTCCCGGCCGCTAAGGGGTTCACGGCAGGAGGTTGGTCCACCATTTCTTGGGGTTGCGCCTCCATCATATCTCGTACGGCGTGTTTTCGATTGTGTCATGGTGTGATTCGTTGATAGTTGTCGCCATATTTTCTAATTGTGAGTACCATACCCCATGTTGGTCAGGCAGTAGCAACGTTCTGAAGAGCAGATATAATTTTTGATTTACTTTCTCTACCATATTTGCCTGGGGATGGCGTATGAATGTAAGAATAATCTTTATCGACTTTTCGTCCAGTACCCATGCCTGACAGCACTTTCTGAGATTTTCCCAAGTTTTCCTCGAATTCTTCTATTGACATAATTTCTAACGGTTCCTTTTACAACTCTGGTTCTTGTATCGCCTGAGAAGCTTTGGTCGAGACTTTATTTCTTTCGCAAGAATCACATGTGGATAGTAATTTTCATGTGAATTTTGCCAACTTTTGTGCATAAAAAGACTCATGAATTATTTCACATATGTGTATTTTATCGGAATCTGGTTTTTTCCTTACGTGATTAGTATGAGGCCTAGGAATTTTGTTTCTTTTTTTAAGAAATGAGATTTAGTGAGATTCAGCGGGAGATTATTTTGCTCTAATCTTCCTAGAATCTCACTCATATGCTCTAAATGTATCTTATTGTTTTCAGACGTTTTTGTAGCGTCTGCTCTAATCCTCGTATAAATGCTGCAGTGATAGTTTTTAAAGCAAACGCTGATAATCCAAATTCATAACTCCTGCCGCAATATTGAAAGGCCGTGTACTTTCTTGATTTCGAATGCAGTGGTACCTGCCAGAAACTGCTGGTCATGTCGAAATTTGACAAAACATTTATTTGCTTGCAATTCTGAAAGAGAACAGAGCAGAGTCTAATCGTTCCACCCTTTTTTACCAGGTGCACTACCGGATTGATATAAGGGCTGTTGGAAAGTTGATTTACGCTAAGTTTCAGCATCCGTCGAATTTCTTTTTCCACCTTCTCACGGTGTACTATCAGGATCGGGTAGCTTCGTCCTACCTACCACTTTTCTTCCTTATTTTGTAGTACGTGTTGGTAATTCGTTAAACGTCCTGTCTCTCGTCGAAATACCCGTCGATTTGACCATACTATTTCACCGAGTCCTTCCTTTTCTTGATTTGTAATTTCATCTTCTCCTTCGCCTCTTCTTAATTTTGTTTGGGATTTCTTTCTGAGAGATTTACAATGGGAGCTTATTCATTATCGGCTCCACCTCTCCTTCTAGCTCGTAGGTTCTATTTTCTTCTATGGCTGACGGCCCAATATTTCCTAACTTATTCTCTCCATATTTGTTTCTCGCTTCCTTCATCTTGCAATATTCTTATTGCTGGTTGGCTCTGTAGATAAGGGAAAGTCAGATTTTCAGAGTCCAAGTCGATGTTGGTTTTATGTTCATCCAATACGTGGATCCCAACTATGCATGTTCATGAGAGACTTAGCACTGCCAAAAATGCTAATTGGACTCTGCATTGGGAAGATGATATGAACCAAACTTTGATTATTAAGAAATTAGAGAAGAATTTTTTTCAAATAGCATTTTCAGCAAAGAAAATTGACTGCGTGTACTAATTTTTAGTAAAGCAATTTCTAAAAAATTCCCAAATTTTAATTTATGATTACCCTAGCTGACGGTATGTGGAAAATGGTAAAATAAAAAATTGTTTTCATACATAGCTATTATAGTAACTAAATTAAAATAAGCATAATAAGTAAAATTTGTACTTTATTGTTTAATTTATGAATAAGGAATTTCAGTATAAATTACAGTGGTTTATAGCACATAAATTTAATATCATTGGGCTCAACATAATATAAAATATTCATATTTTGGAAATACGTAAATCGAGCCCGAAGCGCGAGACAAATAAGGAGAATGTATATGTTAAAGCCAAACGAGCTTTAACAAAAGAGAATTCAAAATAACAAAATTAAAAAATTTCAGTAATTGCTATTTTTATCCCTGCGAACTTCCCGTTTATTTTAATAAGATAAATGCTGTAAAAATCATTATTCACACACGAAATATTCCAAAACTTTTATAAATAGATTTATTGTTGCCTAATAGACATTCCGCGATTTCTTCTGAAGTCAACTCTTTAAACACGCCGCTGTCCATGTTTACTTTCACCCGCTTTCTTCCGAAAATTTAAGGTGCATATATTCCATGAAGAATCTTGGTATCTTTTTTTTCTACTTTTGCAAAGCCGTCACCATTAAGCGATGTTAAAACAATTTGCTCGTTGGTTGTAGTTAACGTTAGGACATTGCTTATTCTTCTTACCTGAATTTCTTCATGGGGAGGAAAAGTGTACTTTTGAAGTTTGACTACTTTATTTGGATTCGTATTAGGAATAAGTCGAATAAATCTAAGATCTTCAAATTTAAGTCAAATATGTTTGAAGGCCGTTGCCTGGCAGGAGAGGACTATGACCTGTCAAGAAGAATTGGCTCGGTAGGCGGCTGTGACGCAGCAGAAGAATGTGGTCCGACAGTAGAAAGAGTGCTTTCCTGTGAAGGAGTTTTAGCAAGAGGTATAATATTTACGGTAGAATGTGTCTAAGGAAAAAAAAAAGGTTGCAAACAAGGAACTCCAGGAATAGTGTTGCCATTAGGTAAACAATCAATCTGTGAATCTAATTCTGCAACAAGAAAAATAGAGGATTATATTTTTCCTAAAAAACACAATCGTAATTGTAATGTGTTGAAAAAGCTTTATACAATTCTGCGTGTCATAAAGAGCTTGAGGTTATGACACCTTTTATATATTATTATTATTAGAATTGGGCACATAAATAATGCAATTCTCGCGATCAATTATGTATCATGAATTTTCATGACGTACCTTCGAGTGTCATCTATCTAAGCCGTAACCGTCTACATGCACATTCAAATTTAAAAACTATGCTTTTAATGAAATTTCTTACTTTTTAATAACAAGTAAGACTAAAACAAAGTAATATTTTTTTATGTTAAAAAAATCATTGTTTTAACTGACCACTCAACTATTTGAGTAAAAAAAACATAATTTTCGTTGAAAATTCGAAAGTTCGAGAAATTATCTCTTTTAGTATAAATTTATTTTTTTTGGTTTAACATGCGACTTTATAGTTTGTTCAAAATTCGTTTGTTTTAAATTGAACACTAATTTAATTATTTCGACAGACCAAAGAGCAAGTTTTCATTTTTGACTAAAAATGTCACCTTTAAAAATGTACCCCTTTTTTAACAATTAGAAGAAAAATCGTCAATATCTTTAGCATGAACACAACTTAAACTATTATTGATGATAATCCCACTAAAAGATATATTTAATTTATTTTCTTACTTTATTCACTTTGATGATAATTTACGTTACTACGTTATGCCTGCTTGATAATTTTGGATATGGTTACAGATTTTTAAGTTGTTCATAGAAAATAATGAGTATCTTGTACGGTCATATTTATCTATCAAATTTTTGTTTCTAAATTGATACCTATTATCATTTTTATACTCACAATTTTTATTATTTAATTACATTCTGATATTATTACATACACCTAATATTTCCATATAAAGATCATCTTAAATCTATGTATGGTAATGACTAATTATATAAATAAAAAACTTTTTTTTATTACCATGTAATGTATTGCATGGTTCTACGTGCACATTTAGAAGCGTAAAAAATTGCTCGAGGCAGAATGAATAGCAAAATTCTGATTCATGTAAAACTGATAAAAAATGTGCTGTGTATCATAAAAATATTTTATACATATATTACATTATTATAATCACCAACAGAATTGAGGATAACTGTCAAGAGAATGACGCATGGACAGACCTCATCTTTTGTGATCAGAAGAAAAACTGTTTAATGTATGTATTAATAATAAATTTGATCAACAATGTTACTGATAAATATTTTTTTAATTTCAAATCTTATGCATCATATAGCAGACTCGTTATCTTCAAGATAAGAATCGTCAATGTTAACTTTCTGAGGTATTCACATTTCATAAAAGTAAGTTTAGTTCGGTTTCTCTTTAACTCTTATAACGATTTATGTAATTCACGTCGCATAGGTTAATCTAGTTTTTACATGGCAATTTTAAGTCAAGCATCTTTTCATATGGCTGGCCCACAGAGGGAAGAAGTCGCGAAAAGCTGGCTAAAAGTATAAAATATTCATAAAATGGGCCAAATTTCCTTTCTTGCGTATTTTAGGGTCACTGATTACGAATCTGATGTCGAAAATTCCAAAAACAAAATGGCAGAAGAGTATGCTAAGTGAATACTTGTTCTTTTAAATTGGTATCAGGTAGTTTTGAAGGTCTATGATAACACGTCCGAAGTTAAAAATTCCGAAAAAAACGGCGGTTCCAGTAGGGTGGACTGTTGTACTAAGTAAGCTGTTTATTATTTTCAAAATTGGTGAACAAAGTTTTTTTAGGTCATTGATTACAAATCCGAAGTCAAAAATTCAAAAAAAAAACAGCAACTCCTGTATGACCGACGAGAATGCTAATATGGCGGATATGTGATCTAAAAAAACATTTGATTTAAGAAATTATTATAATCAAGGGGCTTTTGGGTCGCTGATAATGAACGGGGAATAACATTTTGGAAAAAAATAGCGGATCCAATATTCCAGACATTTTATGCAAGAAATGTTAGATTCTTCAAGTTATCACTATCAACGGGTTTTCGCGTCGTAATTAACGAAACTGGAATCAAATTCCCAAAAATCGAAATACATAAGCAAATATAGCGGACATATTTTCCAACAAATTAATCTCAAAAACCCCGTCTTACCAATTCTGAAAAAAAACAACAGCTTATTCAGCATACTCGTCCGCCAAATTGGATCCGCCATTTTGTTTCCAGAATTTTTCTCATCTGATTCCTAACTAGAGTTCTTACTATTCCTTAACACACCTCCCACACCCTTTTTGGAGGTGGGAGGGGGACCTACAGTTTAAGGTGGGCTCCGAACCACCAAGAGCAACAGCCGAAAGTACTTAGAGAACCTTTTTCTCTAGAGGTACCGGTCCCACGACTTTCCGGATATGAACAACTCCCTTGCTAGGC
>JAAAKG020133847.1:0-14035 GCA_010014905.2 Druon quercuslanigerum | reverse complement strand
GTTGAAGTGCACTTGGGGGTAATTTTCCCATACAGAAGGTGTGTTGCATTAAATTTACTGATTGTTATTAAATTTTTATTATATTATTACGGTTAATTTATTTGTAACATGATTTCATGGAGGAAATAACTTTTTCTAAGGAATAGTATTAGTTTCTCATTGGTTAGGTCACTTTTGTTACAAAACTATAACAATTGAGAGTTTTCGAAACATTTTTTTAGAGAAATATTACTATTTACGTGTCTACCACTTGATTTAGGAGGAAAAATCATTTCTTTACGTGAGAAAATGTTGAATGTTTTAATTTTGTAATCATATTTGTTGGAGAACAATAACAGCCAAAACGTATGAAAAATAATTGACTACTCATCTCGAATTTCGGGACGACAGTACAATTGGTTATGAAACCAGTACTGTTATTGTTAATATAAACTTATTTCCTGATAAATATTAGGTTGAATCTTGAACTAAATATTTGTATTCATCTATATTCCTGTGATATTATTATTATATTATATTAATATATATATATATATATATATGTATATATATATATTATATTAATATATATTATATTATTAGACCCTACTTTGACGCTAAACGTCGAAAACGGCCAATTTCAGACATTTTTAGCGTTAAAGTAGGGTCTAAATTACATTGAAATCGCTGCTCATTTAGAACCTACTTTACTGCTTCCAGAGCCTACTAAGGTAGGAGTTGCGGCTTGAAAGTAGGGCCTAAATTTCGACTCTGAAATTCTCAAAGAATGTGGTGCAGAAGAGACACTGGTTGACACATGGGAATGAAATCGGTTAAGATGGTTCGGGCATGTTTCCTCTATGAGGAAGCAGCAACATATTTTTCAAGACGATTAATTTATTCTTGTGAAAGATTCTTAACAACTTCTTGTATTAATTTTGTGACCTTTTTTAAATCAGTGCATATATTAAAATTTACAATTGTTTTAATTTTATTAAATAAATTCTTTTTTTGTCGAACTTTGTATTTGTGCCTGAACTTCTCTGCCTATTTACGTCTATTTACGAAAAAAACATATATATGACGTATTATTTTCTGAGGGCACAAATATACATGGCCATAATACTCCTATCACTTTAAAAAGTGGAACTTTAGGTTGATTCTACAGAAATGAAAAAACAGTCATATTTATGCATTTTTTAAATAAAATATCTTGTGAATCATGGGGGACATGGACTTTATTCACTTTCTTATGTTTTTATTACTCGAAAGTGAAGGAACTCTTATCTACTTTAAGGCATAACATACTATTACAGGGTTCCATAAAACCCCCATAAGTGTAAAAATGTGTTCTATGAGTTATTGGCGCTAATTCCTATTGTATGCTGTTTATTTATCACTGTTTTTAACTATTTCCTCTCAGAATAGAGGTAGAAAGACGCTATATTTTCTGAATTTTACAACTTATTTTTAAATTTTCAGCTCAAGTAAGGAAATAATTAATTTGAGTTAAAAAAATATTATTTACAGAATGTACTATGATTTATAAGAACATCCTCTTAGAATAATAATAATAATAAGTTAGATTTTCCTTAGATACAAAGTAATTAGGTAATAAAGTGAATTGCTTAAAAATGTATTATTGTTCATAACTATCATCTTTTAAAGTAATGCTAGAAAGGTACATTTTCATACGAAATTTCCCACCTTTTTTCAACTTTTCAATAACAGTAATGGAATAATTATTCAAAGTTGACACGATGAATATGATTTCTAACATTCGCATTGTTAAGTACGCGTATTGCTACAAATGTGCGGTTTTATCTGAAATTTCTAACTTTTTGTCAACTTTTCAGTTAGAGGGATGTTATGTTTAATGAAAACCAAGACAGTATTTCTTCATAACATTGACCATTATTTCTAACTATTTTCTCTTAGAATAATTATAGAGAGTTGCGTTTTTTCAGAAAAAACAAGAAAATTTTCATTTGTATTTAAACAGGTACTTAATTGCACAGCCTAAAATAAAAATTTTTAACTGCACAGGTTTAATGTCAACCTCCTTTCACTCCTTTTTCTAACTCTTCAAGAAAACAGGTTGCGATAAAAAATAATATACGTATATATATAAATAAATTAAAATCTGCTCAATCAAATGAATAATGGCTATAAATTACAATATAAGAAAAGAGCTACATGAATCTTATCCAGTTTTTATTTCAGAAACAAATATTTCAAAAAGAATTGTTTGACAAAAGGCTTTTATTTTATTTTTATTTATTTATTTCTGTTGATATCTTTATCTGCTATTGGAAAGAGCATCTCAGACAATTTAAATTTAAAGTGTAATTTTGTAATATATGCATATTTGCTCGGACTGGTTATTTGTACTGCAGAGTACAAGTTCGCGGACGGTATATATCTGTGGCGAAGCGTCACGTGATAAAGGGATCGAGGATGGTGGGTTCGACTAATTTATAGCTTCACTGAAAAATATTTTTCCCGCCGCAGAGATTATTATAGCGCCCACTGACGCTGGACTTCACCCACAGTTTTTAATTTCTTGTTTTTGCAAAACCAATTACTCCTAACGTTATATTTTGTAAGAATGGAGAATAAACGAACAAAACCTTGCAAGTATCGAGGCTAATAACAAAGGACGAGATTATTGAATTTGCGTTCAGAATAAAGTGGGGAACATTTTCGTTTTTAATTCGGCACTGACTAGTATTACGAAGGTTTTCCTGCGACTGGCCGGTCAAGTATAACACTAGGGCTAGTACTACAGATTTCTCCGTAATTCCCGAAAGACAATAATTCTTTTAGGTTCGTTAAAAATGGATAAAAGCTTTACAAAAAAATTAAAAATAAATTGACCATTAAAATGATATAATTACGTTTTTATATGTACTCTAGCCTAAAAATTTTTTTCTATTACTTTCAAAGACTTTTCATTTTTTGTTAAAATTTCATTCAAATTTAGATGCACAATAGAAAGTCATTCAATTAGAAAG
The DNA here is from genome assembly GCA_010014905.2 of Druon quercuslanigerum. Classification (NCBI taxonomy): domain Eukaryota; kingdom Metazoa; phylum Arthropoda; class Insecta; order Hymenoptera; family Cynipidae; genus Druon; species Druon quercuslanigerum. Next base: position 11,042 of record JAAAKG020133847.1, on the reverse strand, counting down.
GTTCCATTTGCGATATTTAAGGTGCATAAGAGCTATTTACATATTTACACAATCAGAACTAGACTTGTATTTGACTTTTGACCAGATTTCCCGCTGAAACGAAAGTCTCGTTGCCCTTTGAATGTATTCGGCTAGTCACTCCTGAAAATTTCAGCGAAAAAAGACAGCTGTTTTGAGAAAAATTCGTGTTTTAATTTTTTAAAACATCAAAATAGCATTAACCTTTTTTATTAGCACTTTGTGTTTGTTAATAGTTCAAAAAGATTAAAGGAAACTTAAAAAACTGGAGAAAAAATCCTTAAAATTTAAAAATTGCAAAAAGGCAAGTTTTTAAAGAAAACATAAAATATCAACTTTACTTATTTTATTTTTTGATTTTATTTTAAATACTTTAAATTCAAGAGCATCCTCAATGACAATGTAGTTTTTTAATGAGAATTGCATTCATGGTAAGTTATCATAAAAACTAAATAGTAAAAATTAGAAATTTTGACGATAACTGTTATTCAATTACAATAACTTTAAAAACAGAGTAAAATTATATATATATATATATATATATATTATGATATGATAAATTATTGTTATTATCTAATAATAATTGCTTGAACTGTACTTATTAGGAGTGAAGCATAAATTACATAATAATATAATAATAAAAATAAAAAAACATAATAATAAATTACATAAATTTATAGAGGCGAGAGACGGCCATTTTTTCATAATTATTTAGGAAAAACAATATTCTTCGTCCCCGCTGGTATCCGTAATAATTAGGGAATTTCATGATTAAATTTTGTGCCGTACTTAAGGCGTTTCTATGTGTTCAAATGCATATATTTTGTCCCTGTTTCCTTTTTTGTCAATTATTTTAAGCAACTAGAAGCCACTTCTAAAAGGAAATTTAACAACGCAATATGATTTTTAAGAAATAAAGAAACAAGAAGCAGAAAAACATTAATAACTATATTAATACAAAATTCCGGTTAAAGGTCGCATTAATACATACAAAAACTACGTCAAACTACCGGTGGGGGGGGGGCAGACTTTGTTTGGTCCATTATTCATCTCTTTTGGTGAGAGACTCTTAACACTCAAAAAAATGTCTCGTTAAATTTAGCTTAATACTGGTTAAATATGCGCGTGATATTTTTCCAGGTTAGAAGAACCAAAATTCTGGCCAAATTAAGCAGAAATTCTGTTCAAAACAATAAGGATTTTGATTACTTTAACCAAAAAAAAAAAAATGGTTAGGGCATATTTAACCAGTATTCTGGTTGATGTAACCAGTCATTTTTTGAGTAATTTTTTTTTCTGGTTGAAAATTGATCGGTTTTAGTGAAAAGTATATTTATTGAACTTTTAATTGAGAATTCATCGTTTTTGCTTAAAAACTCAGCTACGTAGTTCAATGATAAACTGCATTGCTAAACACTTATTATACTGATTTAATCTTGTTGAAAACTCTTCTTATATTTTTTTAAATATTTTTTTTTTCAAAATGTAGCTATTAAATTTTTTAAATAGAATTGATCTTTTGGGTCAAAAATTTTAATTCTTGGTTTAAAGTTGAACTACTCTGGTAAACAGTGGTTTAAATAGTTTAAGATTTAACTAATTTGCTAAAACTTGGTTCTTTTCTGTTGGAAATGAATGTAATAAACTGATAATGCAATTGCTCTATTGATGGTTGAAATTTAATCGTTTTTAGTTAAAAAAGTATCTATTTTGTTGTAAATTCATTTGTGTTTGGTTGAGAATGAATTTTCCAGATTAAAAGTACAACTAATTGGTTTAAAAAAATGTTTACTATTTTGTTGAAAATTCGTTTTTTTTTTTGTTTGTTGAATATCAATTTTCTTAAATGCGAATTTTACTATTTCATTCTGAGTTTAAAATTCATTGTTTTCAGTTCCAAATTCAACTATTCGGTTCAAAATGTACTTTTATGATCAAAATTAAGGTTTTTGCATAGAAAATTTAACTGTTTTGTAGAAAACTCGTATTTTGCCTTGAAAATTCAAAAATTTAATATTTAACTGATTTATTCAAAATTTATTTTTTCTAGTTAAAAATTTATCTGTTTGTTGAAAGTGTTTTTATTTCTTGAATTCAACTGTTTTATATTTAAAATGAATTTTTTGTTGTTGAAAATTAAAATTAGATTTTCGTCAAGAATCCATGACTGTGGATAAATTCGACTTCTTATATATACATATATATATAGGAAATTAAAATTTGTCTTGTCAGAAATATCAACTTTTAGATTTTACATTGAAAATAATTGTTTTTATTGAAAATTTTACTACGTTTTTAGAAATTCTACTTCATTGTAAAGTATTTATTTCATTGCTGTTTAATAATTTATGTCTTGTTTGAAAGCTCAAATACTTGGTCTTAATTTATCGAAAATGCATTTTCGTGGTTGAAAATTTATCCATTTTTTGAAAAATTTACTTTTTGGGTTCATTTTTCAAATCATTCAAGAATATATGAAATTATTTAAAAAATTTTTAAAACTAACTATTGAATCTTTTTTTTAAACTTTTATCGTAAGACCAGCAATTAGGAAAAAACTTGTGGATCATACTTTGAAGTGATTTTTAGAATCCTAAACCCTAAAGTGTTGAACATTACTGTCGATGTTTATCTTTTTCAACCAAATGTGGTGTTATTATTATTTAGTAATCTTTCATTTTAAATGTTTAGATGGCAACAGGTGCGTAAAAGGAGATTTTTCGTACTTGTTTATTTGTAATGTTTAGCGATATCGTCAACAATTTTTAAACTACACAAAATTATGCTCTGACGTAAGTATTTACGGAGGTTATTTTATAAAATACATTTTTGTGAAAGGAAAAGTGGAAAATGGCTGGGATCAAAACTGGTCAACTCAATAAAAGGGTAACAGGGTGTTCTTATTTGTGACGTTACCCCGGAAAGAGTGAGGGTGGGGGTTTCAAGCTTTTCGTGATTATCCGTTAAGAAGAACAGGAGGGGTGTAAAAAGTGTTCAAAATAGCATGAGGTACTTTTTGAAAGTCCCTTTCTTTTTATTAGGTCTCTATATTCTTAAACGACTCATGTGTTTAAATGTATACTCGGTTGTGCTATAATGTTCTTCCACCCTTATTTGATTTACCCCAAGTCATATTTCTTCATCCCTTGCCAGTTTTTCATCACTTTCTATCTTCTCTAAAATATAAAGTCGGATTTCATTATTAGAGACTCGTATATTTAGTAGAAATACACTAAGTTAGAAAAAGTTTCTAGAAAAAAGCAATCCGTCAGACCTTGTGAAATGCGGCGTCCATTTCCGCATGCGGGTCGTATACGTTGTTAGTACAGTAAGTCGAAATGGTTTTACGCATTCTGTTGTAGCTTCCTTCGTTCCACTCTCTGTTTTTATGAACTCTGTATATTTTAGGATTAACGCTCGTTTACTCGACATTAATTACAATCAATCTTGCTCCTCGGTAATGCACGGAACCGAAGCGACGAGAATAATTGCTCAATGTAAAAGAAATAGAACTAAATTGGAACAATTCCAAAGAAGAATGGAGACTACTATCTCTTCAGCAATTTTGGTTCTCCGGGAGAAGACTCTTATTTTCAAAAAGAGGATTAATGCTCAATTGCAAATGATTTATTACTTTTTAGAATCTCGAGTTTTGAACACTTCTGAGTAATATTTAAATCGAAGTAGACAATGTCATTTGGAATGTGTGTAGACAATTGATAGGTTGTACACAAAAAAATTTATTTTTATTTCGAATAAATAAACGGCGTCCAAAATTAATAAAACTAAATTGAACCATAATTGATTCATATTCATGAATACGACTATATGGAACGAATATAATTGTTTTTTACTTCTGACATTTGTTAGGATAGTGTATATAACTGAAGTTTAAAATAATTTGATAAAAAAGTGACAAATTGAAACCTTAGTTTTCTCTCTGCTGAAAAACGAATTGTCAATAATATTTCAACAACTCTTTTTTAAGAAAATTATGCACAATATTTCTTAAATTCATTCATTCACTTTATCTCTTCATTGTTTTTCTACTACCCGATTTGACAGTTTATTAGTATTCGTCAGTATGGCATCTTATGAAATTTGGTTTTCACCTAAAATTATTGCGATTGAATAGAAATTCTTTAATTTTAAATGGAATATCAAATTCTAGTCACATTAGACCGACAAGCAATAATTTTTATCGGGCCTTTGATCATTTATAAGTAGTTTAAAGTTTTGCAAATAAACAGGCTGCAATTTTAATTATTTAAATCCGAACTTACTTCAGTTTGAACAATTTAGATTTGAAAGCTTGACTTTTACCTTCGTAATCATCCAAATTTAAGAATTTGTATTCATACAGTTTTTACATTTAAGTGTTTTAAATTGTAAATTTTAAAAATATATCTATTTAATGAAAATAAAAATTACACCATATTTAATTATACACAGTGAAAATTAAAGGATCTTCCATTAAAAATTAATAAGATAGACATATTACAAACATATTTTCAAACTTTTATGACTTTCATCAACTTTTAGATGGTTTTGAGTTTCTTTAAACACCATTTAAAGCTAAAAAAAATTACCGAATTTTTAGTTATAAACATGTTCAAAATGAAACAGTGTCAAAATGGCATATTACGAAATAAAATCCAACATTAACTTATCAATTTTTTTTTGCTTCTAATTCCCGCCAAGATGACACATATATATTTAAATGAAAATTACTAGTAGCAGGCTAAAATTAAAATTAAATTTTTATGAAAGCCAATGTAGTGATTTCGCGCTTATTTTAATTTATGTTTACTAATAATATTGTATACTAATTAAATCTGACAATATTTATAGAATAATGCAACGCGAAAACTCGGATCCTATTTTCGCTCGTAATCTGACATTAAAACAAAGTTTCTCAAATCATCCTTCCAAGTTTTCTCTGCACATGCAATTTCAAAATATCAGAAAGTAGGTCTCAGGAAGTTTAATGCACACTGTGCAAAAGCTACCATAAATTCATATCTCGGACATCAAGGGGTGACAGTTTGAAAATAACATCTATATTCTCCCGTTTGGTGAACACGTCTTTTAAAATTTTGTGTAAATATTTCCACACTATTCCCCTTTTTTGAGTGAACGTTGTTGAAATAAAATTCTTTTGTAGCCGAAAGTACATTTAAAAAGGTATATAATGGCTGAATAACCTGGTGATTTCTTACACGATTCTGTCAGAACTCGCATATACGAAATCTGCTTGAGTTACGACTGGACTGGAAATTCATTTGGAATTCAAACCGGAGGGTAGCGAGGTGTATGGGGATGGTGGCCTCCGGGGATTTCAGGGACACCTTAATAAACGCCCTCCTTGTTTTCTCGTCACCAGCCACCCTTCGTCGGGTTTGCAGGAGCTTTGTTTGTTCTTCGTGTTTCATGTTGGCAGGTATGAAATAAGAAGGATGAAATAAGCACCGTTAGGAACAATGGCAGAAAAATTGTTGGTATCAGGGGAAATGTCTGTAATTAACACGTGTAATTTAATATATGACCCTAAACAATACTAAAATTATAGAAATTAAATAAAAATTATATAAAACAAAAAAATTGACAAAGGTGCTAGTGAAGAATTTTGAAAAAGAGAAGGGCTGATGAGGTGAAAGAGCTTTGAAGTATAAACTCTGTGCTCTCATATTTGCCGCCTGACCTTTGACATGTGGATGAAGCATTTCATATGTAACCTCTAAGCCTTCAAATTTGACCCCAGACCTCTAACTTATTATCTTCTGCCTGGAGAACATTTATCTTTGACTTTTGACTTCTAACCTACGACTTTTTACGTTTGATCAATCATCTTAATTCTGACCTTTGATATTTTTTAAAAAACAAGTGCTTCATACATATATTTCATATTTCATATTTTTATTTTCATATTTTATTTTTAAACTGATACATCTTCTAATTATTCAGAAATTAGGGAACAATTATTATTTCGCAAAATACGTTTAAATAAAAATTTTGGCAATATCATGTTTGAGGAATAATTGTCTTAAATATTTTCAATTTACTCAATATTAAAATCTGATTGTTAAATTCACTTGTGATAGAAAATTTCATAACTAAACTAAACATCGTAAAATATATTTTAAGACGTAATAATTAAATTGCACTGAAGCCCTAAATTAAACGTACATCAAGTAGTTTTCATCCAGTAGCACGTTTTTTTTATTATGACATTTATTTTAGAGGTGAGTTTATCATTCAGTAACATAAGAGTTGTTTTCAATGAGTTAATTAAATTTAAAACAAGTAAGATAGTCAATAAGTCCTTTATCTTTTAATTTTAAACTGATTATAAATAAACCTAAAGTGACATTTTACTTTTTTTAAATGTTTTTTAACATGAATATTATTTCTAAACATGTAATCATAATAAAAAGGTAAAAATATAAAACATTTTTTAATCTATTTAAAATTACTTGGAATTATGCAAAATACCTTGAAGCATTTCATGGCCTTTAAAAACTTCTCAATATATATAAATCTATTAAAAATTTAAATATATCCTTGAAATTCTAAAATCTTTGAAAATACCTTGAAATATTTGAAAGTCTCTTTAAATATTTGAATGCCTACGAAATCTCTCAATTTCTGTGAATACAATTTTTGCAACTGATATTTAAATAAAATTTAATATTATATAATTCCGTGAAGATGTATTAATATAAATAAACATAAAATATGAAATTTATTCAAGTTTTCTTAAAATAATTCTATATTAGCAACCTCCAATGTAAAAATAATGCAGAATGAAAACAATGACTAGGATAAATAAGACATGTTAAATTCCGTAAAAACTAATGATATTTCTCGGAATACTAGAAAAATTAATTAAATATAGTGCCTTTAGAACCCCTAAAGTCATTGAAATTTTCATGTAAACCCTTAGGGGACACATTATGAATAAAGAAGAACTCCCTGAAATCTTTCAAAATACGAGTACCCTACAACCCTATACAAACTATAAAATTGTTCCGTATCTTCCAAAATTGTATTCAATTCTTTAAAACAAGATATAATTTTTGAAAGTTTAAAATAATGAAACCCTAGAAAATGGCTTCTTAGAATCTTTTAAAATATCTTAAAATATCTCAAATACTTTAAAATCTCTTCAAATTATTGAAATTAAAATTGGAATAGTTTTGAATACACTGAAAATGTCTTTAAATGTTTCAAATCTTTCACAATCCTTCAATTCCTGTAACTAAATTCTTTAAAATCCATAAAAATATTTTAAAAGTACTTGAAATTACACGAAGTGTGATGATATTTCTTGAAATAAATTGAAAATTTTTAAGTGCTTTAAAATCCTTCAATATGCTTGAAAATTCTGGAAAATACCTTATTGAGGGTCCTTACACCCGCTTAAAATTATTTAAGCCTTCGGAAATCTTATACACTTCCTTCAAAATTTCTAAAAAATCCTTCGAGGTATTTGCAAATTTAGAACATTTTCTGAACTCCCTTCAAATCTTTTAGTATATCCTAAATTCCTATAAATCTTGTTTGAAATACTTCTAAATCTTACAAAAAATTTTTAATCGCATGTAATTTTTGAAATGCTGTAAAATTTCCTGAAATATTTGAAATCTTTTTCAATCCTTAAAATCATAAGCGTCCTCTCTAAATCTGAAATAGTGATTTTCACTTTCATAGATTAATTTTTGGAAATTTTAAATTTTAAATTTCACAGTATTATATATTGAGATTCAAACTTTCAGGACCATTTCGCTGTTAAATATTTCAAACTTTCATATTAAAATCCTATATAGTCAGTTTTGAATTAACCAATTTTAGATATAAATATACAGCGAATTCGAATTGAAAATCTTAAAATTGTATCAATTCAAAAAATAAAATCACATTATAGCAATATTTTTTTGTAATCTTTATCTTAATTTTTAATTTTCAATGTAAGATTTTAAAATTGTCTGATTTTTAGTAAAAGATTTTAATTTTAAGGGGTTTGCGTAGAAGAAAGTGTTAATATCACAATTTTTGGTCACTACATTTTTTTCAGTTTTAAACGAAGTAGAAATAGTTACGAAATAGAAACGTCACGAAGTAGAATTTTTTTTATTATGTAATATTAATGTTAAATTCTAGAATTTAAACAGATTTTTTAATTGGTAAATATCAACTACACTTTTCGTCAAAAATTAATCTTTTTGGATGATCATTAATTTTTTTAACTAGGAATTAAAATAATTCAGTTTTGGTAGAAAACTTATCTGCTTTAGTTAAAACTTTAACTATTTGGTTGCAAATTGATGTATTTTGTTAAGAATTCATCTTTTTTTGGTTGAAAATTTAACTGCTTTTGACTTGAAGTAAAAGTTTTTTTATGTTAAAATCCTAACTATTACATTTTTCGCTAAGATTTTATTTTTTATGTTAAAAATTTAACTAACTAGATGAATATTAGTTTCTTTTTTATTTAAAATCATTTTTTTAACTGAAAATTTAACAATTTGGTTGAAAATTTAACTTTTTCGTTGCAAACTTGTGTAATTTTTTTAACATTCGTCTTTTTTGGTAGAAAAATAATCTTTTTGGTTGAAAAATCAAGTATATGGTAACAAATTATATATTAAGATAAAATATAATTGCTTTCTTGGAAACTTGTTCTTTCATAATTAAAAATGTATATTTTTGCGTTGAAAATTCGTCTTTTTGGCTTGAAAATTGTACCATTTGGTAGAAAATTCAACTGATTGATCATTTTTAGTTTTTTAATTTAACTATGTAGTTAAACATTTATTTATAATGTGCAAAACTCTTTGATGAAAAAATTAATGTGTTGGTTGAAAATTAATCTGTTTTAGTTGAGTATTGAACTCTTCTTTTTTTAATTCGTCTTTTCCATTCAGTTCCACTTTTTATATTAAAATGAAAATCTTTCTTTGTTTAAAAGTTGAAATACTTCGTTTTATTCATTACAAACAGTACGATTTTATCAAATCCTTCCCTACCTCAAATCGTTTTACGTAATAATAATTACCGCTAAATTCACAAGAAAAATGTAGTCGGCCAAAATTATATGAAATGCGGGCAATCAAAACTTGTGAACCCTAACAGAATTCTAAAATAAAAGTTTTTGTAGTTTATGCACGACCCCTTTCTTGTCATGCGTAAAATTATAAACCAAAACAAACATTTTTTCAATGAAATTTTCCTGAATTAAAAAAATAATAATATTTTCTCATTTAAAAAAAATTATAACTTCAACACAAGTTCTATTTTATTATCACCTTTGACTTCATTGCGATACCCTCGAATAATTTTTTAATTAAAAACAATCAATGAATACTTTAATTTATAATAAAGCATAACTACTTGTCAGCAATAGCAGTTAAACTTAAACTTAAACTCTAACTTAAAATTCTCCAAATTAAGAAATATCATCTTAGTAGCAAGAAAAATTATAAAAATTTGGTCTCATTTGTTTCATCAGTTTCGCTATTTAAATTAGTCATTTTTCACTAATTGAGTGCTAGTGAAAATTGCACTATGACAATAGTGAGTTTTACGAATTTAAATAATGGAAGAAAGTGATTTCACTATTTTAATAGTGAAATAGCTTTCATTAATTCAAGTACTAAAATTTTACTATTTCAGATTTAGAGAGTCCCTTGTGCCTTGTAAACATTAAAAATAATCTAAAAACTTTCAAATCCTATAAATTATTTAAAATACTCATGAAGTTTGGGAAATTCTTTGCCATTATATAAAATTTGTTTAAATTTATTAAAATTCCTTGCAGTCTAAAATAATATTAAACCTTTCTGATATAATGCTGCTATTTTACATTTTCTGCATTAATGTAAATAGAAAAAATGATTTTTTCATGTAGATCTCAAATTATTTTTTGCCAATAATTCTAGAATCGAATTATACGGCTGAAACAAAAGACCATGGATACTAATCGACCCAAGTAGGGAACCTCACAGGACGACTTTGTGAGGATCTTTACTTGGGGTGATTGCTAGAGAGATTGATCAGCAACCTGGGTCGGATCCGTGTTGGGCAACGAGTTCAATCTAAAAATGCTATAGTCCCCTCCTCAATAATGTGAGGAGGGGAATATAGAAGGGGACTGAGTCACGCCTACCCCGAAAGAGAAACTGTTTTATGGTGTAATAATAATTATTATAACTTCTTGATTTTCATCCATATACTTAAACAGAACCTAAGTTGGTACTTTCCAACTAATTTTTAAATTAATATAATTTTGGGAAACAGTTTTTGGTATGTTTTTTTATTGCTACTACTAGATGGCATGTTTTTGTAGGAGATGAATATTTTTTTCAGAGGGAAAGGTCATCTTTTTTTACGACCCTCGGAGATGAAGAAAGCTTGCCCTAAACAACTGCTTTTGGTACAATCATGTTGCCGGGATATTTTATGATAAGGAAAGGGTGATAAAGTAGATTTATAACCATGTAGATGGTTATTGGCAATCTTGTTGCTCAGGTCTGAAGGAGTACTTGAAAAAAGGGTCAAGTCTAATCCAGCAGCGATCGCCAATAGAGCATATATGCTCGTCTATACTTTATGTTTTATATTATTGACTCCAGCTGATCCTCTTTTCCGATACTCAAGTCAACTCGTAACCTAAAGAAGATGTTTTTTTGTTCAGGGGCTTTTAGTTGAAGACGTTAGTCTTCTTTTCGGTGGGAGAAAATCCGAAAATCTTACAAATCCTTAATTAGGGAGAGGGAGTCAAAAGTATTTCTTGCTTAAATTTTCTCTTTTTCATTCTTATTTTTTCGTATGTTAATTGACGCCTATTTTGAATGTCGAAAATACTTTTTATACTATTATATCATTAATGTATCTGTTCTATTTTTTAAAGTTTCTATACACCTTTAATGGAATTTCTTATAATCTTTCGAAATCCTTGCAATACTTTGGAAGACCAAGAATTCGTTTGAAAATTGTGTAAGCCTTAATCCTTTAAATTATATATA
>JAAAKG020133846.1:0-14035 GCA_010014905.2 Druon quercuslanigerum | reverse complement strand
CGCTAGAATAGATACGGATATTCCTAAACAAATGTATCTTAGATAATATTTAGTAAATTATAAAAACTTAAATGTTTATAAACAATCCTAAGATTCACTCAATAAAAAAATTTTTCTATTTGAATTTGTTCATATAATTTCTTTATAAAAATTTAAATTGTTATATTTGTATAAAATATTAATAAATATTTACTAATTTAAGTAGTACCTGAAGTCGCTTTGGCGATTGAAGGCAATTATAATATTTAAAAAATCTCAAATTTTAATATTTTGCGACAAGAATTATTTATAAAAATGGTTATTATAAACTTATTAATTAGTTTTGTAATTAAATGTAATTCCTACATTAATTTGAAGCACTTTTAGCAAACAATTTTTTTTTACTGATAATAAGACTATTTGCTAATTTGTTCATAAAATTTGTTTATAACAAATAAATTGAATAATGAACAAATTATTTATATTTTATGAGTCGCTAAAGATTCATTCAAGGAAATATAAAGTTTACCCATTCAGTGATTAAAGTGTAAAAAATTGTTATGTACAAAATTTCAGTTATAAAAAATAATAAATTGTTTAAACAAAAAATTTTCTTAACTTTAATTAATTATTACCTCACTAAGTGTAAATTCGACAAACTGTTTAAAAATTCAGAAAAAAACCGAAAATATCTCGTACTAATAAAGATGAAGATAGTTGATAACAATAATAATTTGTTTAAATCATTATTTTACATCGATTTAATTATATATTAATTCAGTCCAAGTGAAACATATAGAAATAGTTAAAAAATTTCCGAAAAAAACTGTAACTTTCTGCGATTAAGAGGGAAGCACAAGATACTTGATGAGAATGTGTTCGTTAAAACCGAAAGAGCTTTAATAAAAGAGAATTCACAATCACCAACAATAACAATCAAAATAAATCATTTTAACAATTATGTTTGTTCACATTTATTATGTACTAACTCACTATAATTGAAAATTAGACTAAAAGTAAAAATTATTTGAAGAAAGCATGTCTTTCTATCTCTATTTTTAAAGAAAAATTTTTAAAAAATGATGAATTGCTTAAACAATTTATTATACATTTGATTGTCAGTATAAAGTAATATTTCATGTAATAGAAACAATTTTGTATTTTTGAAAAAGTTAAAGATTTTAAATTAGTGTCAAAAACTCGCAGAACTCGTTTTTTCACTTATGGGATTTTTTATGGACCCTACAAAAAAACCGCTGGGGGTGGTATTTAAAAAGTAATATTTTATTCGTATTCCGTGGATAATTACGAACATAAATGTTAAGTACCAACTTGATCCAGCCACCATATTTTGAAATTTTTTTCAATTTTAATAAACAATTAAGCTTTCAAAAAATAAAATCGTTTTCAATTTTCCCAGAAATTTTAAGAAAATTTTGTTATTTTCTCCCAAACTTTCAAAATTCTTAAAAAGCTTCTAATTTTGCTTCAAAAATCTTTAATAATTTACATTTAATTTTTAAAAAATGTGGAAATCTTTCAAGATTTAAATTTCTTTTTAAATATTCTTTGAAAAAGAATTCCTCGAAACAAAAAGTCATTACAAATTTTTCGACAAACCTTAAAATAGTTATTTTTTATTGAAACAATCAAAATGTGGAACAAAAAATAAAAAATGTATATTTTGTTCCAACATGTTTATAAAAGTATTTTCAAATTTATATAAAAATACCTTCTATTTAAGCAGAAACTGCAAAAAAATATGCGAAAAAAATAATAAGGTGGGACTTTCCAGAAAATCTTGTCTATTTTTTAAATCGAATTTTAAAAACACGAAAATAAGATTTTCAGGAAAAACTTTTTGTTATTGTTTTCAAAATTTCTAAAATGTTTTTGCTCACAAATAAAAATAAAAAATGGTTAAATTAGGATTTTTGAGAAAATCCACTTTCGAACATTTTAGAAAAACAGACGCCTGTCTGTTTGTTTTTTTTTTTTGTTGAAAATTTGTAAGCAATTTTCCAATGATTGGGAAAAAACCTACTATTATATATTTATTTATAATATTTTTTTATATTTTTCGTTAAAAAAAATAAGTGTCAGCTTAGCCCCACTCTCCCCTACTCACATAATTTAAAAGGTCTCTTCATAATTATTTCATTTCATCTTCTTTGAAATACGCATTCACAGCCGAAACTTACCTGAAACAAAAAAGAAATCAAATAATTAATAAATATTCATTGAAATGTTTTTGCAAATTCAAAAATTGCAGATTTAATTTTTTAACTGAAAAATTAACTAGAAATTTTTTAATAAAAATCCCTATAAACTAAACCTATTTTTTTCTTTTTTAAATAATTAGCATCTTTATAGTATCGCAAATGGAGTATCTTTATTTGATGTTAAAGTTAATTTTCCTAAGACTCTGGAGAAAATTTCAAAGAAATTTAAAAAATTTTTAGATATGTCGAAAATAAATCTAGAAAATTGTAAGCAGAAATTTTTTATTTGGCAGGATTTTTACCAACTTTTCAGAAAAATTCTAATAAATTTGAAAGATATTTAGGACTTCTTTGAAATTTCTAACATTTATGAATATATTTTAGGGTCACTAAAATTAAATTTTGAAAATAAAAAAATATTCAGTTTTCCAAGAAATATTTGCTCATTATTTTGAAAATTGTAGAAATTATTAAAAGGGTTCTCATTTCTTAAAATATTTTCAATTTTAAATTATTTTGGAAACTTTTTTAAAATTTCAAAGTTTTTTTTAAATAAATGCAAATTTTTGTTAGTTTAAAAATTTTTTTATAAAAATTCATCATTTTAGTAGAAAATTTATCTCGTTCGGTTCAAAATTGTATTTATTTAGTTAAAATGTTGATCATTTTGTTAAAAAATCAAACATTTTGTTACAAAATAATTCTTTTTGGTTGAAAATTCAACAATTTGTTTAAAAATAGACGTTTACAAAAAATCTGATTTTCCAAGAGTGTTTAAATTTTTTGACTAAAAATTCAAATATTTAATTGAGAAATATTCTACTTCTTGGTTAAAGGTAAAACTCATTTGGTGAACAATTGAACAATTTTGAGAGTTGAACTCTTCTGCTGAAATTTTTTTTGTGGAAGATTTTATCATTCATTTGTTTGGAAATGCAACTATTTTTTTGAAAATTTATTTTTAAAAATAAGATTTCTACTATTATATTTAAAAATATATCATTTTTGGTAGAAATCGAACCTTTCTAGCTGAAAAGCCAAGTATTTTTGGTTAAAAGTTAATTCTCTTTCGTTGAAAAGTCCAATATTATATTTTTGATAAAGAATTTTTTTTAGATCGTAATTGTATTATTTTGTCTGAATTTAAACAATTTTGTTAGAAAGTGATTCTTTTTGGTTACAAATTTTAAAGTTTTGATTCAAACTCGCCTATTTGGCTCAAAAAATTCTACAATTAGATTTTTTTTCTCTTTTGACTTAAAAATCTTTCTTGGTTAAAAGTTGAACTAACTTGCTAAAAATTCTTTTATCTCTTGTTTTTGGATACATCATTCTATTTTAAAATTCAGCTCTTTTATTAAATATTAAATATTTTGTTGAAACATGATGCTTTTTAGTTAAAAATTAATCTAATTAGTTTAAAAAGTATGTAATTTATTGATGAAAATTAATACTTTTTGTAAAAAATTTAACTACTTAGTTGAGAATTAAACTCTTTTGTTGAAAATTTATTATTGTAGTTAAATAAATGTATTCCTTTGTTAAAAAATTGAACTATTTTGTTTGAAATTCACTCCTTCGATAGAAAATTATTTTTTAAGAGTGAACATTTAATCATTCTTATAATGAAAGCAGTTAATTGAGTTACAAGATTACCATACCTACTTTTTGAATTTTTTCAATAAATCTACTAATTTTTTACAAATTATTCTTTTATAGGATAAGTAGTTTTTGTTTTATTCGCAAAAAACATGGCAAAAATTAAATTTTTGGACAATCAGACCAAGCTACAAAGAATGACACAAAATGCGTTCAACTAAAAAAGAGTTTTAAATTTTTCATAAATAATTTTTTTTCGGAAAACAACACAAGAGGATTAAAAATATAAAAAATAATAAAAACAATGCAATAAAAATACGTATGTTTCAATATCAATGCATATTACTAATTGTAAAGATATAACCTTTTTTAAATTATACACTTGTAAGCGTAGCTAGGATTAAATCTCCCACATTTGTGCACCGAACTTTTGCGATTAAAAGTCAAAGCATCGACAACTGTGAGTTGATGATTGTGAATTCTCTTTTGTTAAAGCTCTTTCGGTTTCAACGAACACATTCTCATCATGTATCTCGTGCTTCGCACTCAATTTTGTTCAAAATGTAAACTTTTCTACATTAAGTACTACTCTATTATATCGAATGTATATTAGATTTATTTCCGTACCTCTGTCTGCGGCTGCGTATTCAGATATTGGGATCTAGCGCTAATCGCCCAGTCTTTGTATTTCTCCCACATTTGTGCACAGAACTTTTGAAATCAAAAGTCAAAGCATCGACAACTGTGGCCTAGTGATTGTGAATTCTCTTTTGATAAAACTCTTTCGGTTTTAAGACACACATTCGCAGCATGTATCTCGTGCTTCGTAATCGATTTTGTCCAAAATGTGAACTGCAATACGCCATCTATTTTTTCATTGCGGTCAAAATGTGAACTCGCGAAACTAGGTAGGATTTTTAAGGTGCATTTTAACTTGTGCTCAAAAACACTTTTTTTTATTATTTTGCATAGTTTGAAATGATAGGTGGATAAAAAATTAAGATTTATCGGGAACTATGTGTTACATGTGAAATTTCCAATGTAACGAAAAAACACGTCTAATGGTAAAACTATTTTTGTCAAGAAAATAATTATTTTACTATGTCATAAAAGTTTCAACACACCATAATCTAAAATGAACTTTAGTTAGTGCATATAACAAAATATTTGGTTCAAAAAATGAAAAAAAAAAAAAATTATAGACAATCAGAAATTAAATATGAATTCTAACCTAACTTTAAGGTTATAATTTTTTAAGTAGTAAATATTCCATGCATAAACATACTAAAATAATTCCTTTTTGAGAAAAAAAGTTTTAACGTCAAACTTAATAAGAAAAATCTGAATTTCTTTCATCCACTTATCATTTAAAACTATACAAAATAATTTAAAAAAATTGTTTTTATCACAAGTTAAAATGCATCTTAAAAATCCTACCTGGTTTCGCGAGTTCACATTTTGGCCGCAATGAAAAAATAGATGGCGTATTGCAGTTCATATTTTGGACAAAATCGAGTACGAAGCACGAGATACATAATGAGAATGAGTTCATTAAAACCAAAAGAGCTTTAACAAAAGAGAATGCACAATCACCAACTCACAGTTTTCGATGCTTTGACTTTTAATTTTAAAAGTTCTGTGAACAAATGTGGGAGAAATACAAAGACAGAGCGCTTGGCGCGAGATAAAGATATCATCGAGCGCGAAGCCATCCCTTTTTAAAATTATTCTTGAAAGTTTAAGAATTCGATTGACATCTTCTTTCTTTGCTGGTTGCATTTTCTTTTAATTCAACTATTGTGTCAAAAATTCATTATTTTCGGTTAAACATGCAACTGGACGGTAAAAAATTAATTTTGTTTTTCGGTTTATAATTAACCTTTTCGTTGAAAATTCACATTTTCGGCTTTTAGTTAAAAATGTATATCCTTACTTGAAAATTTGTTTTTTTTTTATTTAGAATTAATTCTTTCAATTGAAAATTTAATTATTTATTTTTGGTGGAAATTGTACCTTTTTTAAGCGAAAATTCTTAAATTTCCTTGAAAATTCATATATTTCTTTAAAAAAGTATTTCTTGTTTAGAGAATTCTGATGCTTGGCGCTTATCGGACTTCTCTATCTTCCAGCGTTTCGTTTATCGAGCGATTTTTAAACAACAAAAAACTTTCAGCATAAAAGTTATTAAAAACAGTACAAAGGAGTTTTCTGAAAATTTTTAGTCCAATCGAATTGTTATTCAAGAAATTATTGACGTCTCAATTCGATAGCGGCTAGGCGACTCACGCGCGGGCTATAGCGAGAGTTTCAGATCCGATTTATAATACCATTCACCGTCGTTAAAAATAAAAACTAATCAAGTAATCAGGTATTATCAAAGTATTATGCATAAATAAATAATAGTACCTGATGTAAACTAATTAATTTATTTAATATTATGCCAAGAAATACACAACTGTTAGACGCTTATGTTTTTTTTACTTTCGTACAGTTTGTCTCGAAAGTAGAATTATTCTATTGTACATAATATTAAATGGATTAATTATTTTGAATAATGCACTATTATTTATTTATGCAGAATACTTTAACATTACGTGATTACTTGGTTAGATTTTATTTTTGGCGCCGGGGAAATGTTACGAATCGTATCTGAAACTCTCGCTATAGCACGCGCGCGAGTCGCCTAGCCGCTATCGAATTGAGACGTCAATAATTTCTTAAATATCAATTCCATTGGGCTAAAAATTTCCAGAAAACTTCTTTCTACTGTTGTTAACAACTTTCTTGTAGGAAGTTTTTTGTTGATCAAAATGCGCTTAATAAAAGAAACGCTAGAAATTTTTTAATTACTTTTGCTCTTTTAGTCGAAGAACATTTCGACAGTTTTTTGGCTTTAATTAGAAAACTAAAAAAAGCTTCTACTTTTTTCCTGGGCAAAAAAGAACGTAAAAAGGAAGTAATGAGTTTATGTGCCCTTATTCGATTCGACAGCTCAATTCTCCTCAGCCAGTACCAGTTCTTTACATTCCGTCTGCTTCTGTGTTTCATCCACTTAATGCCTAGTGTCCAAATTATTTAATTTTTTCGTTTTTTTTTACATTTTTTTTCAATATAAATTGACAGACACGTCCGGCAGCTATATAGAACATTTCTCGTAAACCGAGACTGGAACAATTGAGTATGAACAAATGACTCTCGACTTCTTCAACTCACTGATTACCTTCTATTTCGACAGCTTCTGTCATTTGTTTTTAAACAAATCTCATACAATTATAGAAAAATATAAAGATCTTCGTGTTGATTAGAGTGTAATTTTACTGGGTCACCTACTGGTTAAACCGTTTCAATAAAATCCTGCTAGCTCAGCAGAAGCTAAGGATGGTGACAACTGGCCTGAAAGGACGTGAAGATAAAGCGTAATGTGTGCGACGATGAGTTGACATTATCTTCGCCAGAGTTGGAAAGCCCTCATACTTAGACGTGGTTAGCACCCTCAAAAAGGCCGACTCATCTGCGATTGTTAGAGGATACCTAAAACGCCAAGTTCTTCCTAATAACTATGTCAACAATAAATAAAAACAGTAAAAAATGTACGGATGTTCTTAACTCGGACTGATCTTTGTACTTCCACTTCTTCACACTCTTGCGACAAGAACCCTGACACTTTTGGCTTTTTTTGTACTGAATACATAAAAACTCTTCTATAGTGCCAGTTTTGGGACTGACGGTGGGAGGGAACAAACTCGTTTGAGCCCGCTTCGCTTATGTTTGTTAACGCCTGAATGCTTGTCTGACTGACCACCGCAGACCCCGCGCATCCCGCGCATCACCTGTTACACCTACCTGCGGCACGGCATCAATTCTCGGAATGGCTATAGAAGGGAGGGCTATTGAAGGGTCTCACTCTACCAAAAAGATGCATTTTTAAATAAGAATATTAATTTTCCACAGAAAAAGCAAACAATTTTTAAGAAAATTCAAGAATTCTTAACCAAAAAGTTTAATTTTTAACTAAAAGAAGAATTTTTAAACAAAATTAATTGAATATTTTTAGTTGAAAACTCATTGTTTTAGAATAAAAATTTAACTAACTTGTTGACAATTTGTAATTATTTGGTTAAAAATAATTTTATTTATTAATTCATCTTCTTTTTAAGAAAAATAATAATCTTTTTGTTTAAAGATTGTACTATATAAAAAAAAATTTTATTCAGATCAACCGTTTTTTATTTAAGATGAAAATCTTTCATTGGTTAAAAATTATACTACTTTATTGATTCACGACAAACAGCTAAAACAGTAGATGTGAAATTTTATTTTCCTCGATTTAAAAAAAAAGCTCAAAACGGATAATAATTGTCTTCTGCTAATCAATATGGCGACGGAAGTTTTTTTCCACACTGTGCGGCGTCCGCCTGGTTGCACAGTGGGAGGAAATGCGCTTTCTTTGTTCAAAAATTTTAAGAGCCTTTAATTTTGGTCCGATTTTGAATTTTTTTAAAATTAAAGTTCATTAAATTCTGAAGAGCAATGGCCGAGAACTAGTTTTTCAAAATTACTGATTTATAAAACCGATTTCAGATACCAATTAAAATTTTTAAAATTTGTTTATTTATTTTAAGCAAAAAAAATTTCCTTTCTACTATAAAAATGACTTCCTAATAAAATACTTGAACTCACAAAGAAAATAATTAAATTCTTTAATTCATTGCTAAATTTTTAACGTACAAAGATAAGTTGTCAACAAAGGAGAGTTTTAACTTAAAGGACGAATTTGCAACAAATAAATATTTCTTTTACTCAAGGAAGAAATATGATTTTATCAAAAATGTTAAACCTTGAAGGCAAAAAACGATTTTACTGTATAATAATTGAATTTTTAAAACAACAAATATGAATATTTAGAAAAAAAATAAATTTGCTACGAAAATAATGTATTTTCACCCAACAAAAATGAAACTTCAAACTAAAGAAATTATTTTATTTTACAAAAAAAAAAATTTTTGAAAAGAAAAAAAATCAGCCTTAAAAAATTTTAAAAGTTGCTATCAGAACAGTCTTTAACAACACACTTTTTTCTCACAATAATTTTTATTATAAAAAGTAGACTAGCATAGGCGTGCGCCTACTTTTGTATTCATGTTTTTAATTTAACCAATTTTCGAATAATTTTCATCATCAATCTCTAATGTTAAAAACCTTTATTAATGTAATGGTTGCGTAATGTGAGGAGCTATGAGAGCAAGCAAGGTTACTACTCAGGTAAATGGAATTTTAGAGAAAAAATAAAAGAAAAAACTGTGTTGTGAAAAACTGTTCTGACAACAAAAGGTATTTAGTTTTTTCTGATTTTTCTTACATTTCTATAAAGACTTAATTTTTCGTCTACATATTCCATAGCAAAATCTAGAGGGATATTTTTAAAATGTGGAAACCACATTTGAAGAGACCATTGAATGGGAAGAAAGGATTTTTAAGTTTGTTATTTTTTCTCTAAAATTCAATCTGTCTGAGTAGTAACCTTGATTGCTCTCATAGCTGCTTACATTATGCAAACGTTTCCATTATTAACGGGTTTTAACATTAGAGATTGATGATGAACATTATTCGAAAATTGGTAAAATTAAAAAAATCAATTAAAAAAGTAAGCCTGCTCTGGCGCGCGCTCATGTTGGTCTGGTGTTTATAATAAAATTTATTGTAAGAAAAAACTGTGTTGTTAAAAACTGTTCTGATAGAAACATGTATTTCGTTTTTTGAGATTTTTCTTACATTTCTACAGAGATTTAATTTTTCGTCTACAAATTCCATAGCAAATTCCAGATGGATATTGTCAAATATGGAAACCACATCTGGAGAGACTATGAAATGGGAAGAAAGGATTTTCTAAATTTTATATATCTGAGTAGTAACCTTTCTTGCTCTCATAGCTTCTCACATTATGTCAACATTGATATTAATAAAGGTTTTTTACATTAGAGATTGATGACGAAAATTATTCGAAAATTAGTTTAATTAAAAAAATTAATAAAAAGGCAAGCGCGCGCTAGCGCGCGCCTACGATGGTCTACTATATATAATAACATTTATTCAAAGAAAAAATTTTTTTGATTCCAACAAGTATTTCGTTTTTTGAGATTTAGTTAAATGCATATAGATTTAATTTTTCGTTTCCATATTCCATAACCAAGTTCAAAACGATATTGTCAAATATGGAAACCATATCTGGAGAGACCATGGAACGGGCAGAAAGAATTTACAAGTGTTTTATTTTTTTGATAAAATTCCTTCTATCTCAGTAGTAACCTTGCTTGCTCTCACAGCTTCTCACATTGCGCAAACATTTCCATTAATAAAGGTTTTTAACATTAGAGATTAATGATGAAAATTATTCGAAAATTGGTAGAATTTAAAAAACTAATACAAAAGTAAGCGCTCTCTGGCGCGCGCTTATGGCAATCTTGTATGTATTATAACATTTATTGCAAGAAAAAACTGTGTTGTTAAAAACTATTCTGATAGCAACAAGTATTTCGTTTTTTTATATTTTTCTTACATTTCTATAAAGATTTAATTTTTCTTCTACATATTCTATAGCAAAATCCAGAGGGATATTGTCAAATGTGGAAACCACAACTGGAGAGACCATAGAATGGAAATAAAAAATTTTCAAGTGTTTTATTTTTTCTCCAAAATTTCATCTATCTGAGTAGTAACCTTGCTTGCTCTCATAGCTTGGCACATAACGCCAACATTTACATTAATAAAGTTTTCTAACATTAGAGATTGATGATGAAAATTATTCGAAAATTGGTCAAAGTAAAAAACTGAATACAAAAGTAAGCGCTCTCTGGCGCGCGCCCATGGTAGTCTAGAATTTATAATAACATTTATTGTAAGAAAAAACTGTGTTCTTAAAAAACTGTTCTGATAGCAACAAATATTTCGTATTTTGAAGTTTCGTTCAACTTCTATAGAGATTTAATTTTTTGTCTACATATTTCATAACAAAGTCCAGAGGGATATTGTCAAATATGGAAACCACATCTGGAGAGACCATGGAATGGGAAGAAAGGATTTTCAAGTGTTTTATTTTTTTCTATCCATCGATCTGAGTAGTAACCTTTCTTTCTCTCATAGCTTCTCACATTATGCAAACATTTACATTAATAAAGTTCTCTAACATTAGAGATTGATGATAAGAGTTATTCGAAAACTGATTAAATTAAAAAAATGAACCTAAAAGTGAGCGCGCGCTGGCACGCGCCTATGGTGGTCTAGTATTTATAATAACATTTATTGTAAGAAAAAACTGCGTTGTTAAAAAACTGTTTTGATAGCAACAAGTATTTTTTTTTTGAGATTTTGTTAGATTTCTATAGAGATTTAATTCATCGTCTACATATTCGATAAACAAGTCCAGAGGAATATTGTCAAATATGGAAAGCACATCTAGAGAGACCATGGAATGAGAAGATAGGATTTTCAAGTTTTTTATTTTATATTTAAAATTCCATCTATCTGAGTAGGAACCTTGATTGCTCTCATCGCTCCTCACATTATGCAAATATTCTCAATTAATAAAGGTTTCTAACTTTAAAGACTTATGATGAAAATTACTCGAAAATTGATGAATTTAAAAAAAGAAATAGAAAATTAAGCGCGCGCTAGCGCCAGCCCATGATGATCTAATATATACAATTACATTTATTGTAAGAAAAAACTGTTCTGATTGCAACAAGTATTTCGATTTTTGAGATTTTCTTACATTTCTACAGAGATTTAATTTTTCGTCTACATATTCCATAGCAAAATCCAGGGAGATATTTTCAAATATGAAAACCACATTTGGAGAGACCATGGAATGGGAAGAAAGAATTTTTAAGTGTTTTATTTTTTCTCTAAAAATCCATCTATCTGAGTAGTAACCTTGCTTGCTCTTATAGCTTCTCACATTATGCCAACATTTACATTAATAAAGTTTTCTAACATTAGAGATTATTGATGAAAATTATTCGAAAATTGGAAAATTTTAAAAAAAGGAATACAAAAGTAAGCTTGAGCTGGCGCGCGCCCTTGGTGGTCTAGTATTTATATTAACATTTATTGTAAGACAAAACTGTTCTCATAGCAAAAAGTATTTCTTTTTTTGAAATTTTGTTAAATTTATATAGAGATTTCATTTTTCGTCTAAATATTTTATAACCAAGTTCAAAAGGATATTGTCAAATATGGAAACCACATCTGGAGAGACTATGGAATGGGAAGAAAGGATTTTTAAGTTTTTAATTTTTCTCCAAAATTTCATCATCTGAGTAGTAACCTTGCTTGTTCTTATATCTCCTCACATTATGCCAGCATTGACATTAATAAAGGTTTTTAACATTAGAGATTGATGATGAAAATTATTCGAAAATTGGTGAAATTAAAAAATGAATAAAAAAGTAAGTGCGCGCCGCTGGAGATCTGCTATTTATGATAATATTTATCGTAAGAAAAAACTGTTCTGATAGCAAGAAGTATTTTGTTTTTTGAGATTTTGTTAAATTTCTATAGAGATTTAATTTTCGTCTACATATTCCATAAATATTGGAATATTTATATTCCAGAGGAATATTGTCAAATATGGAAAGAACATCTGGAGAGACCATGGAATGGGAAGAAAGGATTTTCAAGTTTTTTATTTTTTCTCTAAAATTCTATCTATCTGAGTAGTAATCTTGATTGCTCTCATACCTCCTGAAATTATTCAAACATTTACATTAATAAAGGTTTTTAACATTGAAGATTGATGATGATTGAGATTGAGTGTCTTTTATGCAATTTATTTCTTTACTTTTCGCTTCAAGAAACTGAAATCATTAACCTTAATCGGCTTGCAACACTTCCGGTTCTACGTGAAACTCTCATGGTTTCAGGTTGCACACTGTGCTGATTAAAACCCGAGCTAGGGTTTCGAGTCTAAACAGAAACTGTAAGTAAAAAAAACTTATTCCCCAGGTTGTCAACTCCCCATGAAGAAATATTTGAACGGAGAGTTGAGGAAAAACTCCCAGACAAGCAGTCTACTTAAGAAGATTGAGATGAACAATACTTTTCAGGGAAGCAATCTTGCTCCAGACGAAGCTTAATTCGCTGACTACTTTTTTTAAATTGGAGAGATCTATTTTTATTTTTTAACAAGAGGCTACCCACAAGTCATTTAAGGATATATTTAGATAATATAAATAAACTTACGCACATTCAAAATAAAAACAATTTGAAAATCTATTATTAGGAAATATTCTAAGTATTAATGATTTTTCAACTTTTTTAAACAATCATTAATCATTTTAAATTGAAAGCGCTTGTAGGTGAAAATAAGAAATATATTGAGAGATTTTAAATAGAAAATGTTACAAATCAATCAATTTTATAGTTTTCAAATTGTAAATTATACTTTTCAAAATTAAAAAATTTCAATCTTTATTACAAAATTAAAACCTAAAAAAGGGTAAAATGAAAAATTTAACTTTGAACATAAAAATTCAGAAATCTAAAATTTTAACCATTCAAAATTAAACAAATTATTTATTAACGAAGAAATTAAGTTGAGATAGATCTATTTTCACCTATTTTGATTTTAAAATGAAAATAATTGTTTAAAATTATAATTTCAAATCTTTTAATTGTAAGCACTTCATTTAAAATTCATATTCATTCTTGATATCTTCTGACCAAATTTTTTCAATTTTCAATTATTCATTTTGTTAGAATCTTTAAATAAAAATCAAAAAAATTTACGACATTACGTTCAAAATTTCAAATTAAAAATTAAAAACAAAAATTACGAAACCAGGTCGCTATGATTCCGATTTTTAGAAATTGCACAACTTTAGTTTTATTGTCTCAAAAATTGAACTATTTTAGAACTGTGCATTCAAAACAATAATTTTAAATTGAAACATTCAAAATTTAAAGAATAATAAATATTATTTATTTAATTTAAGAAAAATTTGTTTTACAAATTTGTTCAACAGATTGCTTGAATTTGATATTGGGCAACAGCAAAAAAAATGATTCTCAATATAAAACCGAGCATTTAGAGAAAAATTAGTATTCTTTTAATTTAACACATTTTTGGTAATTCAATAAATTTTTATAAATGGCAGTCTTTAAAACTAAAATAACAAATGTTTTTGATTTTATAATCTTTTTCAATTAAATATTATCTGAATTCAAAATAAAACTAAATA
>JAAAKG020133845.1:0-14036 GCA_010014905.2 Druon quercuslanigerum | reverse complement strand
ATATATATATATATATATATATTATATAATATATATAAATAATATAATTATAATAATAATAATTCATGCACAGTAACCATCTTAAGCCTGTGACAACATTTTAATAATTCATGCTATTTGTACCCAAATGATTTTAATTTGAACCCGAACATAGTTGAATTCAACCACAAAATCCTCAATAAAATCATATTAATTTTCTAACAAAATAGTTGAATTTCCAACCAAAAAAATGGGGGTTTTTTACACAGATATAACTTTGAAACGAAGAAGCCGAAGTTTCGCCTAAGAAAGGAAAAATATATTTGATATTAGCTAAATTTAACCAAAAAGGATTAATTTTCGACAAAGTACTGAATCCTCAACTAAATCAGATTAATTTTCTATAAAATTAATTAAATTTCTAACAACAGAAGGAGATTTTTTACCAAAAGAGATACATTTTTAAACGGAAAAGCCCCATTTTTAACCAAGAAAGAAAAAATATGCCAATAAATTGTTAACTTTTCAACTCAAAAAGATTAATTTTCTACAAAACAATTGCAGTTTCGAACCGAAAATACGAACTTTAAACAAAAGTTATTTTTCAACCAAATAGTTAAACTTTCGGCCAAATATTTGAATTTTTAACAGAATACATCAATGTTCAACCTAAGTGGGACGATATTCGTGGGGGCTAAAACGCAGGCTTTGGACTCACTCTGTCGGCTTGCGGGTCCGATCCCCGCCTCGCACTCTGGAAGAGCCTCGGTGGCCCATGCGGTGAACACTAGCCTAGCAAGGAAGTTTTTTATCTACGGAGAGTCGTGGGCTCCGGTACCTCTAGAGAAAAAGGTTCTCTAAGTACTTAAGGCTGTTGCTCTTGGTGGTTCGGAAACCACCTTAAACTGTAGGTCCCCTTTCCACCATCAAATAAGTGTGTGGGAGGTGTATAAAGGATATGAAAGAAGGTACAAGAAAAATGTAATCCCTGGGGGGGGGGGGCACATTAGAAGCTTCCAATCATGAATGTTCAACCAAGTAGTCAAATTTTCGACCAAAATATATGAATTCTCAAAGAAAAATGTACTGGTTGATATTACTTCAACCAAAAAAGGTTTTATTTTAAAATCAATCGTAGTTGCGTTCCACCAAAAGACTAACTAAAAAAATATCTGAATGCTCAACCAACAAAGATTAATTTTCCACCCATAACTGACCCATCAACCTCTATTAATAGAAGATATACAAAAAACACAAAGTAACTTTAGATCAACTAACATTAAAGTTGAAAATTACTGCAAAAAACGTAACTACTTTAAGTTGCAAGGAACTATTTTTAAATAGCAACAAAGTTACCCTAAATGTTACAAATAACGTAACTTATTAGAATATTTAAATTTTTCTTGCTATTATAAGAGTAAAAATAAATGAAAAATAAATTCAGCCCATAGAATTAGATTCAAAAACATTTAATAGAAAGGGAAGACGAGATTTTCTCCCGGCTTCGGTACATAAAACATGTTTATATTAGTATTATTAACGTACTGTACAATGACAGGTTTAACACGAATCAAGAATAACTAAATTCGTGAAATGATACAAATCTCGAATTGAATTCTAACATGGACGTTTGTACAATGCTGCAGTCGATTGCGTTGTTGAAATTAAATTTTTTACCTCGCGGTATGCAAATTATCTAGTATCTAGACTAGTTTTTTAGCCTCGAAGAAACTCTTGAGATGTTTCATTTGCCACGCACCCATGATCAAGAGGACAGCAGTTTGGGAGAGGGACCACCACAGGACACGTCGATTGGTACTCTCTGAAGTCTGGCGGAATCTCTCCTCTCGATACTGGAATTAAAAATTTTTGTTTTCAACAAACCACCTAATAGAAAATTGTTTACAAAAAACTAAAACTATTTTTATGAGGAATCTACAAATAAACACAATCAATTACAATCAAAATTGCAGGAAAGTACAACTTTTTTCTATTATTGGGACGAATGTTGAACTTTATTATATGACAGAATCCATTTAAAATCAGGCAGGTTCTTCACTTGAAGTCGCAGAATCTCTCGGGGACAAAATATGTTCTTATTTTAGATGAAGTTAGGAAATTCGTGTGAATTTTATCACAAATACTACTTTTATTTTTTTGTTAACTTCGTACTATTCTAGGAAAAATATCTCGTTAGTTTTATGTGGGCTAATTGATTTTTGTGGCCAGGAGAATTTTTTTCTTCAGAAAATCGAACTTTCACATTTTTCTTGCAAGGAAAAACAGATACGAAAAAATGTTAACAAAATAGTTTGCCCATTTAAAAAAGTTCTACAAGTATTTTACTCATTTATAATATCTTGCAGCATTTCCGAGAAAAGTAAAAAGATTCAATGTTCATAAATAAAAAAATTTTCTTGCCAAAAATGGTTTAGCCCACATAAAATTTATAAAATGTCTTTTTTATATAAATAAAATTTTGCAAAATATATGGTATGCCCCTTTTACAGAATTGACCTATATGTTTCTAGATCTTTAATTTGTCTTTCAAATTTTGTATATAGATGAACAATTAAATTTCGAAAATGACTTCATTCATTTTTTATATCATTCTTTGATAGTTTAATGTATCTTAAATGTCGGAGGTTTCTATCGATTTAATTTTTAATGTTAGTACTCTTGCTAATATTTTCTGTATCTATATGCAAATTGAGGTTCACAGTAATGGTTAAAACTCTATGAATAAATAAAATTAATAAAATAAAAGACAGTGACAGTCAAGAGAATTTTTTTGTTTGTGAAAATTAAATTTTGTAACATTTCTCGGAATGGGTGCAGGATTTCATAAATAAGTAAAAGAACTTTTTTTAACTGTGTAAACTATTTTCTTAACATTTTTTTTGTATCTTTCTTTGTTTTCAAAAAAATACGAAAATTAGATTTTATGAAATAAAATTGTTCTGGACACAAAAGTAATTTCACCCACATAAAACTTACAATATATTTTTCCATGGATAGTACAAATTCAACAAAAAATCGAAATAAAAGAATTTAAACATTTTTTTAATGATCGCGCGAACTTCGAAAGAAGGCGATAAACTACCAGAATCTGGAAAGAAATCTACAAGTACCTCGATCAGGTCAAAAGTTATACAAGTTTAAGAACAACATTTGTATTTTTTTTGAAAAGCAAGGGGAAAAAAATCAAATACGCATAACATCGTAACAGTTTTTTTTTCACAAATCGCAAAAAAGGTATTTCCTAATTTCCTCTAAAAACAACATATTTTGTTCCCATGAGATTCTGCGGCTTCAAGTGTAGTAGAAACGGCCTAATTTGAAAAGGATTTGTTCTAATATTGTTGTAATGTATTGTCCTTTATATTTTCTACAGAAATTTCCGAAAAAAGTTTAACTAAAAGAATTTAAAACTACAAGAATTTACAGGAGTTTAGAAGTTTCGCAGTAAAAAAGTTGTTCTTTTTCGAACATAGATGATAAATATCTAGAATACTGTAACGAGATAATTTTAAACTAAGATGTGAACATGATCTCCATTACAAAAAAAGGCTTCTATGTTTTAAGTTTAAAGGAACGGTAGAACATTAAAACACAATAATGAATAATCGTTATTAAACAACCAAAAACCTTATTTTTTTCTTTAAATATATAGCCATCGATTGGACACCATATATATAATTTAAAATTAAATATTTGTAATTATTACAATATTTGTCATCCAAGGTCGAAAAATAAATACTTTTTGACTGCAAATAAACATTTCACAATTGAGAAGAAATTCATAACGATCATTGAAATTAAAATATTCGAACATTTGAAGATACAAATTATTTCATTTCAAGTTATAAAAATTGAACTGCAAAATAAAACACTCAATGTTGAGTGCTTTTTAATTTTAAACTTTCAAACTTATTGCTTTTTGTTAACTTCAAACGCTCAAAACTTTCAGTTATAAAATGGTAGCTTTTAACCCTTTTAAATTTAAACATTTTTCAATTTAAAGACTTTAAACTGCAATATTTTAAATTTTCAAGTTCAGTAACACTGTACAGTTAAAACATTTAAAAAAATATAAATTCACTTTAATCAATCCATTTTAAATACTATAAATTGAAGAATTAATCAAAAATCTATTGTAATGATAAAACATTTTCAGGAATCTAATAAAAATTGCATTTTTAGCGTTTTTTAAAAAGGAATTTTGCTTAAAAAAATTCTTTTGAAACCTTGTAAAATTAATTTTAAAAACTTCTTAATTTTGTGTTTGAAATCTTCCAAAACCTACATTTTGTTTTAAATGGTTTAAAAAAAGTGTCTACTTTTAAATTATTTTGTATTCTTTTCAAAACTTCTAAATATGTTTTAAACTTACTCAATTTTCTTCAAATTAATAATGGTTTAATTGCTTTACGAAGATCAAAGAAATTTTTGTTTTAAATCTTTTTAAATATTCTTCTAAAAGTATGGTAATCAAAAACAATAATTAAAATTTCTGAAAATTTCTAGTTTTTTTAAAATGTGTGTAATTCATTATAATCGGTCGCTTTTATTATTAATGCAACTGTGATGACTGCGTCACTGAATGTTAAAATTGTGCAAAATCAACTTATACAAACTTAAATACGGTTTTTATAATTCAAAATCATTGTAGCTAGATCTGTGATGTATTGTAATAGCAAAAGTTCTTGGTAAAAGTTTAATATATTTGTTTAAATTCTTGTTTCCCGTAGAAACTTACATATTCGTGTACGATAATTTTTAATTATTTTATTAAATAATTCGGAACCAGACAGTTGCATTTAAAGAAAGCAAGAAGAAATTTCAATAAAAATATATGCATTTTATAGAAAAAATAATGTTAAACAAAATAGTTATATTCCTAATGAAAAAAAATTGAATCAAATTGTGTTGTTCTAAAGTTAAAAAAACTGAGTTTCAACAAATTAGTTGAATTTTCAACAAAAACAAATTAATTTGTAACCAAGCAGTTGCATTTTTAACTAAACAAGATGAAATTTCGACAAAAAGAAATTATTTGAAAAAAAGGAATGTTCAACAAAATCGTAAAATTTTTTAATGAAACAGCACTTTTTAGTCCAGAATGAATTTTTTTAATTTTTTAGATTTTAAGACATAAATACAACCTTAAAAAAGCGGTTAAATTTTCAAGAAAAAAGTTTATTTTAAACCGAAGCAAATTAGGTTTTAACCAGATAGTTGCATTTTCATCCGAGCCGGATGAAATTTCTACAAAAATTGATTAAATTTTCAAAAAAAAAAAGAATTGGCAACAAAATCGTTAAACTTTTTAGTCAAGCAAGAAGAAAAACTCGAATCAAATTCTTTAGATTAAAAGGCAGAAAGACAAACTAAAAAACGGTTAAATTTTCAACATAAAAGTTCATTTTCAACCGAAACAGGTTAATTTTTAACCAGACAGTTGCAGCTTTAACCAACAACATGACATTTCGACAAAAATAAATTATTTACAATAAAAAGAATGTTCAACAAAATCGTAAGATTTGTAATGAAAACAAATTTTTCAGTCCAGAAAACAAAAAATTAAAACAAATGGTTTAGCTTTAAAGTCAAAAGTACGAATTTTTAACAAAAAAGGTGAATTTGCATGCGAAGCAGATTAATTTTTAAGTAGACCGTTACATTTTTAACCAAATAAGATCATATCTCAACAAAAAATAATTAATTTAAAAAAATGAATGTTCAACAAAATCATAAGATTTTTAATGAAAACAAATTTTGCAGTCAAGAAAAAAAATTGAATCCAAATGTTTAGCTTTAAAGTTAAAAGCATGAATTTTAAAACAAAACCGATTAGTTTTTAGCCAGACCGTTGCATTTTTCCTCATAAAAGGTAAAATTTCGACAAAAACAAATGCATTTAAAAAAAAAAAGAATTTCTACCAAAAGAAATGCATTGTTACACAAAGCAAAAAAGAAAACCCAGCAAAATCGTCACATTTTTAATGAAACAAAATTGATTAGTCAAGAAAAAAATTGAATAAAACTGTTTAATTTTCAAAACATAAAGACGAACTTTTAACAAAACAGTTAAATTTTCAATTAAATATCTCATGTAAGAAATGGTGTAGCCCCCCCCCCTCCCGTAATGTATGCACGGTCCCCTAATTAAGGCTTAAAATGAAATTGAATAAAATTATTACTCTTTGATAGCTCTGTTCCTTCGTGATTTGTTCCACTTGATCCATGAGTTGACGAATTCTGAGTTGGAGTTCCGAGAGTTTTTCCTTTTGGGCGACGTTAGCATAATCAATGGCGTGTTCTCCAACTTGAATGTCGAGGTGTACTCTCTGAAAAAATATGGATTCACGAATATTGAATATGACGATTTTTACGAAGTTAATTTTTTTTACTGTTGATGAATTTATATTTTACCAATTGGGTGCCGCTGAACCAGGCAGTACTGTTTGAGTACAAACAAATAACGTGTTCACCAGGAGTGTGCGAAGTGAAAGAAATTCGACCCTCGGAACTATAGACTCTCGAAAGAATGGTTTTGTCATCAGGATCTCTTACTTCCACGTGCATTCCTATTCCAGGACTGCTTGGCATAAAGCCCTGGCTTCTTGGATCGTAAAGTTCAACTTTGTAGTTGACTGCAATAAATAATAAAAAAATTAATTTTCGCTCTTTCTCATAGAATTCCACATTATAATGCTTTTCAACAGAGTTCAAAACAATATTTACTTTACGTGAAATTTACAGGCTGTAGACTTTAATGGAACCGTTTTTTGTTAAAAATGAATCCGAATTTAATTCTCTAGTAAAATTATTTTTTGAATAATTATTTACACGATCTAATTTACTGAAAATATTACGGAAATTGGAAAATTTTCCTAACCTTTAAGCATTCATATGTTACTTTAAAGATCCACGTATATGAGCAATAAGTTTAGAGAAATTATTATTTTCTAAAAAAAGTCGACTCCTCATGTTTAGAACAAAATAAAAATACACGAAAATATCGAATAAATGAAGATTTATACCCAAAATAGCCGTTTCATCTGGAATCTCTTCTATGAAACATTTGCGCTCCGTTTCGCCGATGTGGAAGTAAAGTCCCGAAACATATTTAAAAACTACACTAAACACTACGAGAAAACTCAAAGGACTCCACATTTTCGTTTCCTCGTAAAAACTTTTTTCGCGAACTATCAATACAAATTTAGAAATAATATTGCGCAGAGATTGAGTTCAAAACAGCCACACATGCCAATTCCCACGTCAGCTCAGCTCCGAAAAGTAACCACGTCCACTGTGAACATAAGCAAATATTTAGTTGCCGCTAGGTAGTGCTAGCTGATGTAGTCAAAGATCCGCTAAAATTCAAATTTAATAAATAAAAAATGGCTTTTTGTGAAATTATTAATAAAAATGTTAAATTTATTCATCGAATTAATTCAAAATTTTAATAATTTAGCTTAAAAAGAAAAAATTTATTATTTTATCGCCTGGTCGTTTTTTCTTGCGGTGTTCTGAATTTCACAAATATCGTTCTTGTTACTGAAAGAACGTTTCATAGTACAAGTTTTCAAAAGTTCAACTGTTTTGTACAAAATTCGTCTCTTTGGCTGTAAAAATCAAGAATTTCCTGGAAGTTTTTCTTTTTTGACTGCAAAATCTTTGTGTAGAACAATTCAACCATTTTGTTAAAATATCGTCTTTTTTATTAAAGACTAGTGCTTTTATTTTAAAATATTTATATCATTTGGTAGAAATTTAAGTACTTGGTCAAAAGTTAAAATATCTAGATAAAAATTTCTTTTATTGTTTGAATATTTCTCTCTTTGGTCGGTTGTTGAAAATTCATTTTTTTCGGTTGAACATTGATTCTTTTTTGTCTTAAAGATTCATTTCCTTGGTTAAAAATTTTACTGCGACAAAAATTCGTTTTTTAAATTAATTAACTGAAAATATAAGTATTCCATGTTTAATTAGAAATTTATCCTTTTTAGACGAAAACTCAACAATTTGGTTGAAAATACGTCTCTTTTAGTAAAAAAACTATCTTCCTGGTTTAAAATGTATGTTTTTGGTTAAAAATTCAAATTAATGTTTGAAATTTCAACTTTTTTGATAAAGAATCATTATTTCTGTTCGAAAAGTTATCTATTTTGGCTGAAAATGCATTTCTTTATTTAAAAATTGAACTATATTGTAGAAAATTCGCCTTTTTCGGTTAAAAAAATAATATTTTAACTAAAAATTGAACTGTTCTATTTTTTATTGCAATTTTTTTGATATTAATTTTTTAATTTCAGAACTAACCCATTTTGTTGAAAACTAGATTTTTTCGGTTGAAAAAGTATTTTTCTAAGTAAAA
The DNA here is from genome assembly GCA_010014905.2 of Druon quercuslanigerum. NCBI lineage: Eukaryota > Metazoa > Arthropoda > Insecta > Hymenoptera > Cynipidae > Druon > Druon quercuslanigerum. The sequence continues at coordinate 5,674 of JAAAKG020133845.1, read as the reverse complement.
ATTTTAGCTCCATTTTTATTTAAATTCTTTTTTTATTGGAGAATTAATTTCTATGTCTAAAGTTATCCTATTTGGTGTTTTTTTTAAATTAATGAACTGAAAATTCATTTATTTTTATTGAATATTATAGTCTCTTCGTAAAAATTAATCTTCCTGGTTCAAAATTCTTCTTTTGGGTTAAAAATTCAACAATATGTTCGAAAACTCGCTTTTTTTGTAGAAAATTATTATTCTTGTTGGGAAATTTAACTATTCCATTTTTGATTTAAAATACATGTTACCTATTTTGAACTATTTTGTTAAAAATTAAATTTTTAATTGTTGAAAAATATTTTTCTAACTGACAATTTAACTATTCCCGTTTCTGCTGTAAATTGTGCTTTATTAGTTGAAAATTAATTGCTATCATTTAAAATTAATCGATTCTGTAGAATGAATTTTATGGAAGATTCGTTTTTTCTTGTGGTTAAGCCCTAGTTTTTTTAAACAGAAATTTTAGCTTTTCCCTTTTCGGTTGAAAATTTTCCTTTTCAAGTTGAGAATGAAAATATTTGGTTAAAATTTTTATGTATTTTGTTGAAAATCTGTCTTTCTAGAAGAAAACATTTTGTTTAAAAACTTATCTTTTTGGTGGACATTTGAATTTTCTTTTGAAAATTCGTTGTCATTTTGTTGAAAATGCATCTCTTTCATTTTTGGTTAACAATTTAATTTTATTAAATGAAAACTCAACCATTTGATTAAAAAATAGAAAAATTTAAAAAAAATTAAATTGAAACTTTAATTTTTATCTTTTCAAACTAAATGACTAGCGTTTTTATTTTGTTTCACGAAAAAACTATAACCGTTATTATTAATTTGTGTAAAAGAATTTTTCATTTATCGAATTTGAATTTTCGCGCAATTTAGTCTATAACAGCTAGAGTCATCTAGCGGCTTTTAAGCTTATCCATTCTTATCGACGATTGATCTAGTAGATAGATCACTGTCCACATGTATGAATGTATGTGCATTGTGTATTTTGACGTATGAGCAAAGCTTTTCAAAGTCAAGCAATTTCAACTTTTCAAGGATGGATCCACTGTTGCTTGTGTCTCTTGCAGTGATTATTGTTGTTTTAATTGTTGGATTGACAGTATGGTCTCGTAAAGGTTCAAGTAAGTATTTTCTGTTCTTTCTAAGTAAAATTTGAGCTACCACTTTTGTTATCCATTTTTTCTCGTGACTGCGATATTTTCCATATTTCTCAACATTCCTAACCTACAAAATTTCTGACAGCTGTTTTTAATGTTTTTAATTTACCTATTTACATTATTTTTTCTGGATTAGGCGCCAAAAAATTGATTATTATGCAAAAATTGGCGACGAAAAATTGAATTTATATTTTAAAAATAAAGAAAATTTAAGACATAAAGATGCACTTTTCACATTGAAGGTGGTTCTGGGTCCTTTTTGACAGTTTTTTTTTTTTAATAAGTATGCATTAATCGGTTATTTTCATTGGTTTCAATATTTGTTTTTTCAAGAAAGTTGCGTAATTACCCTTTTTTCTACAGATTTTCTGAGAAACATTTTATCTCACCAAATTTTCGACAGACTTTAATATTTTGCAGTACTAATTTGTTTCCTAAGAATACTCTTAAGTGTCATATAAGTGTATCATATAATATAGATATAATTGTAAAATCATTGGAACAAATTATGTTATTGTTAGAATTTATTAAAGAAATCGTAACATCTAAAATATACGTTCTCTTTGCCATTTCCCGGAATGAAGTAAAATTCAAATTTTTCACTTATGGGTATTTCTTTTGGGGCCCATAAGAGTGTTTTTGCGCGTCCCTAAGTATTAAGCTATTTCGCTCAAATTATGATATTTTTTGGGACATTCGAATAAAACTGATGGGTTAGAGCAAAGAAATTCGAAAATTGAAAAATAAGGGCCACGCTAAAGTACACGTTAGTGGCGTGAAAATTCACAAAATAATCTAATCATTTGAACCGAGCAAAAATAAAGCTTTGGTTGGACACCAATCAAAATAAAAAATAATAATGAAACAAAATAAGGCAAAAGTGAACTAAATCCCATGCATTTGGTCCATTTTTTTCCCTTTCAAACCTTGCAATAATATTATAGTAATCTTGTTTTGTATTCTTTTTTTTTAATTTTTAATGTATTATCTTAAAATTGTCTGATTTTTAGTTAAAGATTTAAACAAATAAATAATTTTAAATTGAAAAATATTTTATTGGAAAATGTTAAGAATGAATAATAATTTTAAAGGAAGTGTTAAAAATGAAACGATTTAAATGAATAAAAAACAAAAGCTGAGTTAAAAAAAATAAAAATTAAACTATCTAAAATTGATACATGTTGTTGCATTTAAAATTAAATTGATTGGATTTTGGAAAGTATAATTATCCATTTTTTTAAATTATTTATTTCTTAGCTATTAAAATATAATTTAAATCATTGACACTTTAAAGGATTCGAATACAAAAAAATTGTAACACCACGCAATTTTTTTCGTTTTAAAAATAAGTTCGCGCTTCGTTTAGGTTTCGACGTTCAAAGTTTGAGTTTTTTCACCTTTAATGTTTCCCATTTAAAATTACTATTTATTTTGAAAGTTTCTTTTGAATAATTCAATTTATTTTTTATTTCGTAAAAATTGGTCTAATCAGCTTTAATTTAAAATTTTTATTTTGTTATGTAGCAATAATGTAAAATTCTAAAATTTAAGAAGCTTTGACTTCGAAAGATTCAATTTAGTTTTCAATTTTAAATTGTAATACTTTCATCGTTTTAAATTTAAAATTATTCAAATTCAGAAGCTTTCGATTTTTAATTATTTCATTATAAACGCTTTTAATTATAACTAATATAATTTCAATTAGACATTGTCCTATTTCCGAAATTTCAATATGAAATCGGTCAATTTCGTGATTTTACAATTCAAAATAAAATTGATAAATTTTTAGCGCTTCGATTTAGAAAGTACACAATTCACTTCGTTTTTTTCTAATTAAATTGTTCCAAATCGTTCAATGTATTGAAAAAAATGTCTGACGCTTTCAATTCGAATTTAATAATTATTGTTTTAAAAATTTTTTTGAAATTAGTTTATTAATGGATTTCCAAATTATCTATATTTTTCATGTTAGGACATAAAACAAATATCAGTATTTTAATTTATTAAACACAAATATTTCCTTACCCTACTTATTACATGATTCAAATTCAATATATATTTTTCAAAAATTTTTTATGATGCATATCAACTTCTGCAATTGATCGTTTATGTCGAAAAACTGTATATCTCGCCAAGAGAGTTTTTTGTAAAGCAGGAGAAATCGCGAATATTTACCGGGAGAACAAAGATATTACAAAAATAAAGTTTTGTCCCGTGCATTTGGTGCCATTGTTTTCCCTTCAGCATTCGACGAAGTGAAGTTGGCTGGGGATCAAGGGAAAATACCTAAATGGCTAAAGAATTATAGTGAATAATTTCCAGCTATAGTTATTCGTATTTTTAATTGGAATTTTTATTTTTTTATAAACTGTTCTGTAAGATGCAATTTTTTGAAAACGTAAAAAACTACGTTCTGTATTTTAGTTACTTGCACTTGCAGATTGCAGATAACACGTGAAACCTAACTATGAAAACTACACTAATTTTGTATTTAAAGACGAATTTTGTATTGAAATATTCAAAAATACATTTTTTGCAACTCTATATATATATATTAAACAAAAAGTATAAAATTATGTGTTTTGATGTGTTGTTAAACTGAGTATATATTTATCATAGAAACTTTATATGTATAGCTAGGAATTTTTGAGGTATGCTGAATTGAGTAAAAAAGCAAGTATTTTAATTTATGGATTGGAGAAGATAGAATTTTAAATTCTATACATAAGAAGTAATGAAGTATAATTTAATTTCAATTTCTAATTTGAATTGAAAATTAAAAACTCTTTAAGTTTGGTCGCAATTCAAAGTTTAAAGAACTTACAAATTTACAAGAATTCAGTTAATAGTAACTATATTAGAATTTAATTAAACTAATTTTATTTTATTTTTAGAAAAATCAAAGGTTGATCGGCCAGTACAAGGACCTCCTGGTCAACGAATTCGCCGAGTGGCGGGAGTGAGAAATGCTCGACAGCGAATCCGGGGAAATGAGCCTCAACCACAAGTCGATCATGTTCCGCAAAATAGATCCGACGACGAGGAAAATCTCGAGGGCGAGGAAAAAAGTGACCACGCTGATGGAAAATTAGGGGCGAAAAAGAGGGCGAAATTGGAAGCAAAAGCTGAAAAGAAAGCTCAGAGGGAAATCTTAGATCGCGAGCGAGAGGATCGCAAAAAGAAGGAGCAAATGCTTCAAGAGGAGAGAGACAAGCAAAGTGAAAAGGAACGCGAGGAAGAAAAACGACAAGAGGAAGCTGAAAAGAAAGCCAGAGAGGAAAAAGAAAAACAAGAGTACGAGGAATATTTGAAAATGAAGGAGGCCTTTAGTGTTGAGGAGGAAGGTTTCGAGGAAAAGGACGAGGAAGAACAGAAGAATTTATTGCAGGATTTCATTGATTATATTAAACAGTATAAGGTTGTTATTTTGGAGGATCTTGCAGGTCATTTTTCGCTAAAAACAGCGAGCGTTATCGAAAGAATTCATGATCTGCAGGCCAGTGGTACTTTGACTGGAGTCATTGATGATCGAGGAAAATTTATTTATATTTCGCAAGAAGAACTCGAAGCTGTCGCGAAATTTGTTCGACAACGAGGTAGAGTTAGTATTACTGAATTAGCTGAACACTCCAATCGATTGATTAATTTAAAACCTTGCAGTGCGGTAGAGGCTCAATAAAGTTGATTTTTACATTTAAATCATATTTATTGATTTTTCACTCTTATTTTTGTTTTGGACATGAAATTTTAATTTAATTAATTTAATTTTATAACCTTACAAAATTTATGATACATATCTTGATTCCTCTATCCTCCCCTATTATCTAATGTCAGCCTTTCTCTATCTATTTTTTCCACGTCCTCATCTATATTTCCTTCTCCTATTCCTCGATCTCAAAAAACTCTCTTCTTCAGTTGACAATTTACTCGCTTTTTGACATTTTTAAATATTATTGTAAATCGACAACTGTAATTTAAACTTCTGAGGAATCACAGTCATAAATTGGAACTGAAATTTGTTTTCCGTTTGTTTTCAAAGAAGGTTCTTAAACTTAAAGCACCAACGGCTTTAAAGATGACATTCTCGTTACTTGATAGTAAGGTTATAGAGGCAATTCTTTTTAAAAAAATAAAACGACGTAGAGAAAATTAAACAGCGTATAAAAAGTAAGTGTGTTTTTCAATATAATTGTCATACAATTTTTTTTTGAAGGTTACTAAATAGAGGCAATAATCTGTAGACTTTGATTTAGTTCGTTCAAACTTTGGATCTCAGACATTAACTATACTTTGAATGATTAATCTAGAACATTTTCAATTTGTGTCGAATTAAAAATGTTTATAAAGATAATTTGTAAATCTTGTTAAAATATACTAAAAATAACGCTTTACGGATCTCTTAAAACAAAAATTGTATATTTTTTAAAATTATATAACTTTTAAAATTTGGTTTAATTAACAAATTTCATGGGAATAGCTTC
>JAAAKG020133844.1:0-14037 GCA_010014905.2 Druon quercuslanigerum | reverse complement strand
AATTTCAACTGCGTTTCACGTAGGGCGGGCAGCGCGATAGTAATTTTTTTAATCGATTTCGTTGCGGTAAACATTATGATAATATTGTTTAAACAATTAAATTGTTATTATGCTTAAGGAATTTTAAGTTAAAGGTACAACTTTCACGTAAATGGAAGCTGATAATATTACCTTCAATATAAAAGAAACATCCTAACGATATCATCAGTAGAACAAGAGATAATTAATTTAACATGTAACATAATGGGATGAAGCATTAAAATTCTCAATGGAAGTATTTCCGGAAAAAATTTGTTTGAACAAAAACCTCATATACGTGTCTTGTTATATGCAATAAGAACTTCATAAAAAAAATTTGACAAGATTCGGAGAGGTGGCAATTTTTTTTGGTCCAAATCCGTACGATGTGTAAAAGAATGTCCCATAGTTGGAATAAAATAATTAATTTCTTGGTAGATCCCAAAATTTTACAATTTAGATGTACGGCATTAACGATTTTCTCTGAGTTTGAACCTAACTATGGTAAATGTACTAACGTCGGTAATACCGAAACCACAAGATACTGACAATATTGTCAAAGAGGGATAAGACCCGAGAGAATACCAATGCTTGATCATTGAAACTGTAATTGCAGATTCTACATTATAGGATACCCATAATTATAACTATCATCAATACGCGTGTATTTATATATTATATAGTTTAAAACTATAACAAGCTGAATACAATTATGGAAAGTATGAATACACACGTTTCCATATATTAAGTAATAATCTTTTAACATTATACTTCAGTTCATTATTAATGAGTAACCCACTTAGTGGAAGAACCGATATATAGTCAGACACACTGATCTGGAAGTGTCTGACTAGAGGTATCACCTATGGTTCAGTTAATATACAATGATCGTACTTCCGAAAGGTCAAGAGTAGAGATATGCGATTGCCAATCGCCGCGGACACCGATAGTCTCAGTACGCATAAATATTCTCCATCCGAGAAAATTAAAACTTATTTCAAAGCAGCACGTATTAAGAAAAAAAAAGTTATTACAGTTTTAATCCAGACCAAGCTGAGCCATTCCTGCTACTCACAAATGTTATTACAGTTATAATTTAGAGCAAGCTGAATAATTCCTGGCATTAAAGTTTTAATATTGCACAGTACGAGCTCACAAATGAAAACTTACCCTTTAAAATGGTGACGATATAAACCGCGATTTTTCCCTGTAGATTTTTCTTTACCCTCAGACAGTTATACTGTCCACTCGATCTACGTGCAACGAATCGCTTTGACAAAGTCGCGTACATTAAAGCTCAAAATCAAAATAGTAACCATGTGCGGGTCGAGTACTAAGTCCCGTCGGCTAAGACTTCCGGTCGACGTTAATTGAGTCTTTCTCGAGTAAAGTCCGCGGTGTTAAAATTCGTGATATGAACTCAAGTGCGGATTGGGTAGCTGCTTTGAGCCCTATATTGCGCTACTAATTGTGAATTGTGCTTGTATATTGTATCACTAAACAAACATCCGGTAGGGCTTCGTTTCTGCCGAGGGGCTATTCACTGAAGAAATATCATGAAAACCGGCGATTAACTTATCCGAAATCCTAAAGTCGTCCCTATAGTCGTCACAAGTCTTCAGCAAAATTATTTCAAAGTCTTTCAAAGTCCTTCTAAGTCTTTGGTAGTCTCTGAGCATTCTCTTGTACTTCGCGGGAAGTCGGTGGAACTCGGGAAATGGATTTTAATCGATCTCGCACGAAAGAAATCTCTGTTCTGATCATGCGCAAGAGGTCTTCTTTTTGCTCTTCGTTCTGTTTCGTTAGCATTGTCGTCCACATTATTTGTGTCGATATTTGTGATCTGATCCAATTGGATGCAATTATAACTTTTGGTTCATTAGCTCGTGTTTAGTAATTATAATAGTCCATTTTTCTTATTTTTTAAATTAAAAATTCATCTTTCTTATTTGAAAAAGAACTTTTTTTAAAAATTCATCCCTTTGTCGGGAAATGAACTGCTTTGAATAGGAAATTCCTACTTTTGGATTAAAAAATTAAAATGCTTTGGTTAAAGTCATATTTCTGATTAGAAAACGAACTTCTTTAATAAAATTAATCTTTTTCATCAGAAATTAAACTTTTTAAATAGAAAATTCGTCTTTATGGATTGAAAAATCATCTTTTTCGGACAAAAAGTTATACTTCTTATTTAAAAATGAATTTTTTGTTAAAATTTATCTTTTTCTTCAGAAATGTAATTATTATGAAAAGAAAATTCGTCCTTTTGTACTGCAAATTCATCTTCTTTTTGTTAGAAAGTCTTTTTTTTATTTAAAAAGGAACTTTTTTTTTTTTAAAGTAAACTGTCTTCAAAAAAAATTAATCTGTTTGGCGTGACAATTCATCTTAGTAAGTTAAAAATTCAACTAGTATGTTAAATAAGTCATACTTTTTAGTACGAAATTTGTTATTTTGAATTGCAAATTGATCTTTTTCAGTAGAAAAAGCATCTTTCTTTTTTAATAATGACATTTGTTGTAGAAAATTAATTTTTGTATGTTAAAACTTTTACTATTTTGCTTCAAAAATGTTGTTTTCCTTGAAATTTAACATTAAAAAAAATTCTTCCTTTATCATTGAAAGTACACTTTTCTTATTTGTAATTTAATTTTTTGTTGGAAATTTTGTTTAATGTCATCTTTTTTGTCGAAAATTAAACTGTTTTAAATAGAAGCTTCGCTCTTTTGGTTTAAAAATTCATTTTTTTGGTGAAACAGTCATCCTTTTTATTTAAAAAATTGCCTTTTTGTGTTGAAAATTAAACTGTCTGTGAAAAAGATTCGTCTTGAGTGACTTAAAAATTCAACTGTTTGCATTTTGTTCAAAGTTTATACTATTTTATTTGAAAATTCAAACATTTTGTTGAAAATTCATTTTTTCAAGTTCAATCTTCTACTATTTTGTTTAAAAAGATCACTTTTTTTCGTTAAAAATTCGTAATTTTGCATAAAAAATAATTTTCTTTTTGTAGCAGACATCTTTCCTATGTAATAATTAAATTTTTTGTCAAAAATTCATTTTTGCGAGTTAAGAAATCTACAATTTTATTGTTAAAAAAATTTTTTTCTAAATTTATAGGAACCTAAAGAAAGTTAGAAGAATGCAATAAAATTTATCAAAATTCAGGGTCAATTAAAAAAGCATCAAATAAATCAATAGCAATAAAAAAATCTTTCAAAATTTTTTAATTTATTACGTTTAAAGAGAGTTTTTAAAAATTTAAACCGATTCAAAAGACTGTTATGAAATGAATTCAGAAAAATTTAAATGAATTTAAAAAATTCAAATGATTTGCAAAAAATATTTGAACATCTCTCCAAATTTTTGAAATCTTGCGAAATCTGTCATTTCAGGTGAATAAATTCTTTAAAATTTATCAAAATAATGAGAATTCCCCTGAAATTATATGAAATCTGACACTACTTTTAAAAATTTTTTAAATCTTCTCTACAACTGCATGTACATTTTTTTAATTTCTTGAAATCATTAGAGTTCTTGAAAATCCCTTAAAATTGTTAACAATTTCTAGTAATTTTTTCAAACTGCCTTCAATTTTTTCAATCCTTTTAACTCATTTCGATCTTTTTAAAATCTTAAATACGCCTTTGAATCTTTTAATATACTTTGTAATATATTTCTAATCCTTTAAAATCTCATTAAATTGCTAATATAATTTGAAAATTCCTGGGACTATTTTAAAGTATTCTAAAATATTTTGTAAATACTTTAAAGTCTGTTGAAATCTCTTAAAAATGATCAAGGCTCCTGAAAATAATTGAAAGTTTTAAAAATATCCCAAAATCTTATAAATTCTCTGGAATCATTTCAAGTTATTGAACTCTATTAAAAAAAACTCACGATATTTTAAATTCTGTAAAATCATATAACATCTCTTGAATTTTTTAAAAACTTTTGAAAATTATGCAGGATTTTCATAAATACCGTAAAACCTATTAAACTCTTTGATATCCCTCAAAATATTAGAAACAGTTAGAAATTCCTTAGAATCTTTAAAAATATTCTCGAACCTTTTAAATTTATTCAACTCTTTTAAAACAACTTCAAATATTTAAAAAGCTTTGAAATCTTACGAAATTCTTCAATTGAAATGAATTGAAAGGTTTTGAAGCTCTTGCACATTTCTTTGGATTTTTAGAAATACCATAAAATCTATCAAATACTTTGTTAACCCTTCAAACGATTTTATTCTATTCAATATTCCTTGGAATCTCGGAGATTTACCTAAAACATTATAAAAGAATTTTAAAAAATCAGAAATAGATTTTAATAAAAATTTCAATTCAAAAAATCCAATAGCAATTAGCCCATTAGTTAATTTTTTGAAAGAAAAGCGACTAAACTGAGATTTTTACTTTAAAAAAGTGACTATGGTGATTTAATCTTTAAAAAGTGACTATGTGTCATTTTTTTCAAACACCCCCCCCCCCTATTTTTCTCTGATTTGCATATTTTTCCTGAAACGCGGCCAGTCTGTAATGATTTTAAGAAGTCACTGAACTGGCACTTGGATATCTCTAACATGGACTGCTATGTATCGAAACGCAAATAAAACATTTTGCTCAGATTTTAAAATTCCGATTTCCGTTGCTTTAACATGGCATATCGCCAAATGGAACCAGCTTCTTATCAAGACATTTTACTCAAAGAAACTTTACAAGGATTTCGTAATCCCCGTTTATGATTTTCTGAAACTAATATGAGTCGTTCAATGAACTCAGGGAGCTCAGCTGGACTCCCGAGCTTAAAAGGATTTGTAGCATCCGTGCTCCAACTAAAGATCCTGACTATGGCTCATAACCTCCATATTTGCATTTATATCGTATAGTCACATGCACACATATACGTTTGTCGTATTTCGTAATGCAAACATCAGGATATGATTTATGATTCAGATGATTTATGATTGGGAAACAAGTTTTATTGTTTATTTTTGTATCCTTGTCAGTTTCGACTTGTCCTTTGACTAATAGAGGGTGGTCATAAATATATTTCCTAAAATATTTATCTATTATTTTGACAGATAATGCTGTGATCACTGGGTGTTACCCTCTTCACTCGTCTTCCCCTTACGTCCTACCAGTGAGCCAGAGCGCTGTGCCAAGCCTTGCCAGCGGGAGGGTCTTTGGTCCTAATGAGGAATAAAATACGTAACTTAAATTTTTTTAAATTTTAAACTTAGCTAATTAAAAATATTATATTTGGAATCTACGACTTTCAGCGATTCCAACGATATGTCGCTTGCAATCACAAGATGAAAATTAGAATAAGTGGACGCTGATTTTAGTTTATGTTTCGACACTGGTTAGCATCATGGAATTTTCCGTAGTACAGTTGAAAATGCAGCAGTGGATTTGTAGAAAAATCGTCTCTTATCAATTCAACTGTTGAATTAATATTGAATTAAACAATAAACGACGATATTTCAAATAAATTGACGAGAATATAAATTATGTTTATAAAGCTTTGTGAAAGTCTGAAATCCATAGACTAGTGTACTACGCACAATTCCATAATGCTAACTAGTGACAAAACATAAACTAAAATCAGCGTCAACTTATTCTAATTTTTATCTTTTGACTGCAAGCGACATATCTTTGGAATTGCTGAAGAGCGTAGATTCCAAATATAATATTTTTCATTTGCTGAGTTCAAAATTTAAAAAATTTCAAGTTTGGTATTTTATTCCTCATTGGGACAAAAGACCTCCCCGCTGGCAAGGCTTGGCAGAGCGCTCTGGCTCACTGGTAGGACGTAAGGGGAAGCCGAGTAGAGAGGGTAATTCTACCAGGTAGACGGCGATGAAATGGGCAATGCCGTGATCACTAATGTTATATGCTTGTGAGAAGTAGACTGTGTCTAAAGTAGAATAACTTTTTCACAAAAAAGGTAATTTTAAATGAAGTAGTTGAATTTTTAACCAAAAAGATTTTAATGCTTAATCAAAATTAGTTGCATTCAACCAAAAAGATTAATGTCTAGCAAAACAGCTTAATTTTCAACCAAAAGGTACACTTTTCAACCCAAAAAGAATACTAAGAGTACAATAATACTATCTGGACATTTTTAAAGCTAAGAAGACGATTTTTTTAGAAGTCCGTTGAATTTTCAAAACAAAAGTTAATTTTTTAATAATTTTTGGATGAAAATGAATTTTCGACAAAACGTTTCATTATTAAATAGAAAATATGTCTGCTACAAAAAAAAAATTATTTTTCATACAAAATTACCAATTTTTGACGAAAAAAGTGATTGTTTTTCATGGAAAATTACGAATTTTTGATTTTAGAAAAAAGTTTATTTTTTAACAAAATCGTAGAATTCCTAACTCGCAAAAATGAATTTTCGACAAAAAATTTAATTATTAAATAGAAAAGATTTCTGCTACGGAAATAAAATTATTTTTCATTCAAAGTTACGAATTTTTGACAAAAAAAAATTGATTTTTTTAACAAAATAGTGAAAGATTAAACTTAAAATGATGAATTTTTAACCAAATGTCCGAATTTTCAGAGAAAATAGAATAAACTTTGAACAAAATGCAAACAGTTGAATTTTTAAGTCACTAAAGACGAATCTTTTCCACAGACAGTTCAATTTTCAACAAAAAAAGGCCATTTTTAAATAAAAAGGAAGACTCTTTGACAACAAAAAAATGAATTTACAAACCTAAAGAACAAATCTTTTACTTAAAACAGTTAAACTTTCGACAAAAAAGATGAAATTAAACTAAATATTTGAATTTTGAACTTTCAAAGATAACTAACATCCAAATAGTTCAAATTTAAAGCTAAAAAGACTGATCTTTTTCAAAGACAATTCAATTTTTAACAAAAAAAGGAATTACAAATAAGAAAGATGAATTTTCAATGAAAAAGGAAGAATTTTTTTAACTTTCAATGAAAAACATAAATTTTCAAAGAAAATAGTATAAGTTTTAACACGAAAAGACCAATTTTCGACAACAAATGTCATTATTAAATAAAGAAGATGCTTTTTCTACCAACAAAAATGAATTTTCAATGCAAAATGACGATTTTTGTACGAAAAAGTATGACTTATTCAATAAAATAGTTGAACTTTTAACTTGCAAAGATTAATTTTCACGCCAAACCGATGAATCTTTTTCGAAGATAGTTTAGTTTGTAAAAAGAATGATCCTTTTTAAATAAAAAAAATTGACTTTCTGAACAAAAGAAGATGAATTTGCAGTACAAAAGGACGAATTTTTTATTCATAATAATTACATTTCTAAAGTAAAAGATAAATTTTAACGAAAAATACATTTCTAAATAAGAAATATAAGTTTTTGTCCAAAAGAAATGAATTTTGATTCTATATAGACCAATTTTTATATTAAAACAAGTTTTATTTATGATGGAAAAGATTAATTTAATGAAAATGTTCATTTTTAGTCAGAAATATGACTGACCAAAGAATTTCATTGGTTTCCTCCAAAAGGACGAATTTTCTATTCAAAAAATGGTAATTTATGACAAAAAAAATTAAAATCATCAAAACAATAATTTTTTCATCAGAATTATGACTTTATAACCAAAGAATTTAAATTTCTAATCCAAAAGGACGAATTTCCTATTTAAAGCAGTTGATATTTCCGACAAAAAAATGAATTTGAACAAAAAGTTCGTTTTCGAATAAGAAAGATGAATTTTTAATTCAAAAAATAAGAAAAATGGACTAATATAGTTATTTAACACGAGCTAATAAACCGAAAGTTATAATTGCATCGAATTGGATCAGATCACAAATATCGACACAAATAATGTGGATGACAATGCTAACGAAACAGAACGAAGAACAAGAAGAATACCTCTTGCGCATGATCAGAACAGAGATTTCTTTCGTACGAGATCGATTAAAATCCATTTCCCGAGTTCCACCGACTTCCCGCGAAGTACGGGAGAATGCTCAGAGACTACCAAATACTTTGAAAGACTTTGAAATACTTCTGCTGATGACTTGTGACGACTGTAGGGACGACTTGAGGATTTCGGAGAAGTTAGTTCCTGATGGTTCCTGTACAGAAATTTTGCAAAGGAAACTGTACAAAAACACGTATGGGGTTCTTTGGACAAAAATGGTCGCAAAAGCTCATGTTTTTTGCAGCTATAGAATTGCTTTCCTTCTACTCCCTTGAAGATCAAATTTACTATTGAGTGAGCCAATTCACTAGTTAATCCTCTTGGATTAGAACCTATGCAGGGCACGCCTGTCCCTGAAAAAGATCCTGGACATGAACCTGCGTCTCAAATCACTCTGTGAAGGAACTTGTACAGGGTAATTTCAAGGTTAGCTTTACAGGTTTCTTTTCAGGATTAAGTATAGGTTTCTTTGCCAAATTCCTGTACAGGAACCTTCAAGACTACGTGTGCAGGTGTGTGTACAGGTCCGTGACAAGGAGCATGTATAGGAACCTCCGTTTTTCCTTTACAGGATTTTTTAGCTGGAACATCTTATGCGGTAGCATACAATTTTTAAGACAATCTCGATTTTCTCGGAACCGTCTCGAATGCATCATTCAACGCAGAATTTATAAATGTAGGTATTAAGTGTCTTTCCTATTTACCTGATTTGAATCCTATTCATTACTATTTTTCGGGGTAAATATAAGATAGATGTTACTTAGATAACCCCTCATAGCTTCTTTCAACTCTTCCACTCTTCGTGGACTTTGGGAGCTATATAAAATTATTTATGGCAGCAACATCTATGGGAATAGCTAAATATTTATAGAAATATATTTATAGACACATTGTAAAGTTCTAAAATTTTAAATCACATTGTTTAGAAATTTTTAATGAAAAAGTAGTCTAAATGAAGGATGGTCGTAAAACTTCATTTTCAAAATTTCTTCACTTTTCCTTGATTTTTTCCACAAAAGACGAATCCTCAACGAAACTGCTCAATTTTTTCTTAAAAAGACGACTTTCAATACAATGATTGCATTTTTAATAGAAAAATTTTAATTTCAACACAATACTTCAATTTTCAACTAAATTTTTGAATTTTCATTTTAAAAAAAAAAAATATAAATTTGTAAGCAAATAGTCCAATTTTCAAACAAAAAATATTAAACTTTGGGCAAAAGCAGTTGCACTTTTTAACAAAATAGTTTAATTTCTAAGCTAAAAAGTGGAACCTTTCAGAAAACAGTTGACTTTTAAACCTGAAAAGATAAATTTATAATCATATTTTTGCGTTTACAACCAAATAGTTGAACTTTAAAGCAGAAGAGATGACTGTTTTAAAAACAAAAACAATAGTTGATATTTTGACCAAAAAAATATTACATTTTCACCAAAACAGATGAATTTGGGAACCAAACAGACAAATTTTAACAAAGAAGATTTATTTTTTACCGAAAACACGAATTTTCAATAAAATGCATGAATTTTCAAACATATAGTTGAACTTTCAACTAAAATGAGAAATTTACAACCAAAAATGGAAAAGTTAAACCTGTACTAAACAATTTAATTTTCAAAGAAAAAAATTTATTTTGAATAAAATAGTAAAATTTTCAACCAAATAGATCGTTTTTAAACTAAAATTATGTATTTTCAATAGATAGTTAATTTTCAACAAAAAAGTTGCATTTTTAACAGCCAACGAGAAAATTTCGAAGCAGGAAGATTAGTTTCTTACCAAAAATATACCAACTTTCAAAGATTGGGTTAAACCAAAAAAGAATGAACTGTCAACAAAATATTGAAATTCTTAAAAGAAGAGGTAAACCATCAAACAAAAGTATAAATTTTCTATAAATCAGTTTAACTTTACCTAAGTAGGTTAATTTTGAATGAAAAAGTATCAATTTTCAACAACATAGTTTAAATTTTAACTAAGAAGTTGAGTTTTCAAATGAAATTATGAATCTTAAACTGAAATATTTAAGTCTGTCGTTAAAAAAATTGATTTTCAACCAACAGGCAAAAAAATTTCCGAACCAAATAGACGAAATTTCAAAACCATATTTGAACTTTTAATACAAAGTATTAAAAATATTCCCACAAACTGTTAATAAAGCAATAAAATTTGTGACGAAAGATAATTGTTACGAGGAATGATCAGCAAAAAATAAATTAATAAAAATACAAGGTAAATAAATTACAAACAAGACTTTGAAATTAAGTTGGCTGCAAAACATAATTTGTAAAATCCTCTAATATCTCCCTGGCGAATTTTTTATTTTCCCTGACCAAGAATGTGAAATTAAAATTAGAAAATGAAAAACGTCTTTTACTTGGCAGTCTCTGAAAGTGCCTCTTATAAACATACCCTCACTTTAGCAAACATTTTTTTCAAATTATCGTAGTTTTGCAAAAGATTTTTCATACTCTCTGACTTTTTCCTGATTTCCTGGTTTCCTGACCTACGTTCATTTTATTTTCTGTTTGAACGTCTCGATTTACATCACGCTTCACTTATCCTCCAAAGAGGGTTGTTAAAATATTTTCCGTTAGAGAAAATACTTTAAACTCAACGAGAACAGAATTTCTTTCGGGAAAAGACGCCTCTGCTAGCCGGCCCTCATGAATATTTTAAGGCTAACTGAGAAGAGACCCGGAAGTGACCTTTCCTACTTTTTAAACTTTTTTCTTGAGAAATTTCTTTCACGAGGTTGTACTATGCATAAGATGAATTTTTATATTGACATACCGTCAGTTATCAGTGTAACAAAGTTTAGTTAAAAAGAGAAAAAAGGCATAATGATCCACGATATTGTTAAAAAAATATGTTAAATGTAACACTTTTTGATAAAAACAACTTACTTTTAGCATTTTACAGTATCGAATTAAATTTTCATTAACCTAAATTAGATCAAAAGCAAGATGATTGGCGTCTAATTAAACTAGAGACCTGTAGATGGTGAATAAGACACAGCAAAAATAGGGTTTCCAATAGAACCCATTTTTGGTTCCGAATGACATAAAATGGAAACAAAAATAAACCACACTTGTTGAAAAGGAACCCAAAACGATAAATAAGCTCTAAATGATACCTAAGCTGGGGTTCCAAGAGATCCAAATTGTCATTAAACCTGCTAATAACGAACCTATTCTTGCTCTGGAGGACATAACTAAATGAAGATAACTAATGTACAAAATATCACGCCAATTAAAAAGATACAATGACTTGATAAACATCATTTGCAGGTTATGTAGCAGAGTTGTCAACGTAAAGGGACATCCATATGCAAGAAACTTTTTAACTCACGTCATCGATCGATAACCGCAAATCGATCCCTAACTTACCAGCCTCACTTTGCAAGCGGTTGGTTTGTAAATGCGCCTTTATGTTGTTCTTTGAATGTGCTCCTTAAGCAACCCTTTAGGTTCTCTACAAGGATCTATTGCATCTCAAGTTCTAAAGGATACCAACTTGTATTTGAGGCTCAACTTTAGCGAACCCTTAGTTTTTTCTTTAGAGGGACTAGATCGAGAGATGAAGCTGTTCTGGGGAACTGACAGATTTAAGTCTGTGGGACCAGGTTTTGGGATATCAGGCCGAATCCGTTGGTTTAGTATGTAGACCCTTTCTCTGGAACGGGCTCTGCAGAATGTGTTCTTTATTTCCCTAGATACTCATTAAATCAACAGGGTCTACAGAAATAGAACAGTTAAAAATAACGAGAATTTAGATCCGGGGCAGAGGAGATCACTAAAATTATTACCTTCATTGACATTTTAACTCTACAATTAAACTGCTGATTCTACACGGAAAAAAATAAATGTGCTCTGCCAGCATAATACAACCTTGCTAGCCTCTAATGTGCTGTTGTAATGAATCTAGTTTGCTGGTTCAACAAATCCAGTTCGCTGTAGCAGGAGATCTTACTTTCCTTTCACAGCACTGTTGTATTTGTTCATTTTGAAATTAAGCGTGCCAACCGATCTGCTATGCTGCTACGCTGTAGTCAATAGCCATTATGACTTATCCATTTCTTTAATGGAAAAAAAATCATTCAGAATGTTTTTTTGCAGTAAAATCCAATTGATTAAAAATCTTAAATTTATATTTTGAATAAATCTCGTCTCGCAAATTTATAAAGTTTATACCGAGTTTTCAAAGATACGTCACAATTGTCTTGAATTTATTTGTTACTTGTGGCAACAAATCCACTTGGTATCATGGCAAATGTGGGTTTGCTGTATCAACACATTTGTTAATTGATTGAGTATTACTGCAAACCGGATCTAACTGCCACAGCTTTTAGCTTAGTTGTAACAACATAGCTAATATGCTGCAACGACAGATCTTTAGCAACATAGCAAGGTTTTCTGACCCAAAATATCAGATTGGTTGTGTCTATATTAACAATGCCAGATATGTTGGGTCAGCAAATAGTTTTGTTGTACGAGCAAATCTTTTTTTTCCGTGTAGATAAAACCTCCTCTAAGCCTATTTCAGGCTGTACCTGCTACTGTGATTCACTGATATTTATCAATATCTGATATTTTCCAGTCTCTGATATTTTGATTCCGAAGCTAGTGCTCCTTTAGTCCTTCAATAGTATCAACTGTATTTTTAGTTCTCTCCAAGAAAACAACCAAGTTACCGCGGTTGAAGATGAGGTTGCGAGGCTCTCTATAAAGAGAAAAAAACTGTTGCGGTATCTAGAGATTAAAAGCCCACAGAGCACGGATCTCGAAGAGCCAAGGCTCTTTGTAAGGTGCTTCAGATATCATAGCATCATTTGTAGACTACGAGCATGAGAATAAGGGAGTCAGAGAGACGTCCCGAATTAGTAGCCAACAGAAATATCAGGAATAAGGTTCTTCTAGACTCTCCACTGAACAGCGCTTGATATTGCCGTGGAAAAATTAGAGCGGCAGCTTAAAGAATGAAGTATGATGTGATTACCTTCTTGGGCGTATAGGGTGCCTTCACAAAAAAACTCTCCAGATGGCATCTGTGGCTCGTCAGGGGAATAGTGCTGCGTTAATGCCCGCAGCGGGGGGTCTGGTCAACCCTCCTTTGTGTATTTTAGTTGACAGCCTTCTACGTAGGCTGAACAATTTCGGGTTTTATACCAAACGATACGTGGATGACTTTATAAACATAATTAGGTGTGTTCATCTGAAAGCGTTGATGGGTCTTACAGGGTCGGCGCTGCACACTGTAGATCAGTACACTGCCAATTCTAGAAACGAGGAAAGGCAGAACAACAAAACGCTTCAGCTTCACCAAAACTTTCCGCATCTACATTTAAACTAGAGGTATGCGAAAATCAATGGGTAACCCGCTTCTCCAAGACGAAATCTGGTACACAGATGGCTCCAGCGAAGCTGAGGGGGTATCAGGAGCAGAAATCTATGACTGGATATGAAGATGGGGGATTGGGATCCCACTTTGGCAGAATTCTACCGTCTTTCAGGTTGAAGTCCTGGCCGTCATTCGCTGTACTGAGACATTATTATAAAAAATCGCTGCAGGTAGGCATATTACAATCTGCTCGTACAGCAAAGCAACATTAACTACAGTTGGGAAAATAGACATAGCATCAGAGCTAGCTAGGAAATGCAAAAAGAAAATAAAATAACTTGCAGAAAAGAACAACGTGAACCTTATATGAGTTCCTAGACAGACAGGGTTTAATAGAAACGAAGAAGCAGACCAGCTGGTGAAAATCGGAACCGCTACTGGATTAGGGTATTGCTGATTCGGGACGGCCGTCAAAAGATGGATCAGGACAAAGCACCGGGAGCACTGATAACCATCCCAGAGTTGCGGGCAGGCTAAGCCATGCTGGGATAGACTTTGAGGATAGACCCAGTCAGAGAAATTATGAGGTTATCTAAAAAAATACCTAAGACAGTGGTTCATAGGCTTACAGGGTACAACAAATTGGGGCGATGACCAAACGAGCGCGAGCTACCTGGGTTACCTTCCCCTTCCAGTGGGACCCATACCCCTCACACTTCTCTCGGCGCGCTT
>JAAAKG020133843.1:0-14038 GCA_010014905.2 Druon quercuslanigerum | reverse complement strand
ATTTTTAAAATAAAAATAATTAAATTTTTAATAAAAAATGGAACATTTCAATTTTCCAACGAAAAAGGGACTTTTAATTAAAAATGGATAATTTCTAGTTGAAAATTCAACTATTTGGTTAAAAGGTAAATTACTTTGATAAAAATTAATTTTATTATTTGAAGAGCCATCTCTTCGGTTGAAAATCGAACTGTTTTGTTGAAAATTCATCTATTTGTGTTAAAAATTTAATAATTTAATTGAAATGTTTTTCTCCTCATTGAAATAAAAATTTCTTTTTATTGAAAATTTATCTTTTTTGTTTAAGGATTTAGGCATTATGTTAGAAATTCGTCTTTTTGTCTTGAAAATTCAAGAATCTTGGCGGAAATTAAACTATTTTGTTAAACACTAACTTTTTTGTTAAAAACTTTTTTTATTGAAAATTTAACTATTTGATTAAAAATTACACTTTTTTTTATAAAAATTCAATTTTGGTAGAAAATTAACTATTTTTTTGAAAAATCATATTTCATAGCACATCATATATGTTTATGGTAAAAAATTTAACTGTTTGGATCAAAGTTAAAATACTTTATTAAAAATGAATTTTATTTTTTCGACAAGTTTTTATCTCTTTGATTAAAAATTTAACTATTCCGCTTTTTTCAAAATTAATCTTCTTATTAAAATTTTTTCTGATAAAAAATCTTCTCCTATCGATTTGCCGGGAATCGAACCACAGAACTTCCGATTGTCGGTCGGGTGCTTTCCATTAAGCTACTAAATAGATCGAGAGAAAAATCCTTTTTCGAAAATTCTCCTAAGAAATTCTGTTATTTAATTATGATAATACCCGTCCGGAAATCAGAAGTTCTGTGGCTCGATTCCCAGCGGAGCGAAAGGAGAACTTTTTTCAGAAAAACCTGAATAAACTATTTTTTTATTCATAGCTCCATCTAGTCGGTAAAGACATTAGGAAATGTTGTTATGGTCTTATAATAAAACCCAAAAGGAAATCGGAAGTTCCATGGTTCGATTCCCAGCGGAGCGAACGGATAACTTTTTTCAGAAATAATTAGAAAAAAAATTGATACACATCTTTATCTAGCCTGCAAAGGCTTTAAAAAAATTTTGTTATTCTCTGATGATAATACCCGACCCACTATCGAAAGTTATGTGGTTCAATTCCCAGCGGAGAAAACGGAGAACTTTTTTGAGAAAAAATTTAATTAAAACAAAATGTTGATTTATATCTCTATCTAGCCTGTAAGGGTGCTAAGAAATTCTGTTATTCTCTGATGATAATACCCGAACGGCAATCGAAATTTCTGTGGTTCAATTCCCAGCGGAGCGAACGGAGAACTTTTTTACAAAAAATTTAATTAAACCAAAATTTTGATTTATATAACTATCTAGCCTGTAAAGACATAGGATATTCTGTTATTTACTAATGATAATATCCGACCAGCAATCGGAAGTTCTGTGGCTCGATTCCCAGCGGAGCAAACGGAGAACTTTTTTTAGCAAAAATTTAATTAAAAAAAAATGTTGATTCATATCTCTATCTAGCCTGTAAAGAATTTAAAAAATCTGTTTTTCTCTAATGATAATACCCTACCAGCAATCAAAAGTTTCTTGGTTTCATTCCCAGTGAAGTGGAAGGAGAAGGATTTTGTTCAGAAAAAATGTAATAAATTTTTGTTTTAATACATAGCTCCATTTAGCCTGTAAAGACGATAAGAAATTATGTTATTGTCTGATCATAATAACCGACTGGCAATCGGATGTTCTGTGGTTCAATTCCCAGCGGAGCAAACGGAGAACTTTTTTTAGCAAAAACTTAATATAAAAAAATTTTGATTCATATCTCTATCTAGCCTGTAAAAAATTTAAAAATTCTGTTATTCTCTAATGATAATACCCTACCAGCAATCGAAAGTTCCTTGGTTTCATTCCCATCGAAGTGGAAGGAGAAGGATTTTGTTTATAACAAATGTAATAAATTTTTGTTTTAATGCATAGTTATATTTAGTCTATAAAGACAATAAGAAATTATTTTATTTTCTGATCATAATTACCGACTGGCAATCGAAAGTTCTGTCGTTCAATTCCCAGCGGAGCGAACAGAGAACTTTTTCAGAAAAAGATTAATTTAAAAAAATTTCATTTATATTTCTATCTAGCCTGTAAATACATTAAGAAATTCTGTTATTTACTAATGATAATATCCAACCGGCAATCGGAAGTTCTGTGGTTCGATTCCCAGCGGAGCAAACGGAGAACTTTTTTTTAGCAAAAATTTAATTAAAAAAAAAGTTGATTCATATCTCTATCTAGCCTGTAAAGAATTTAAAAATTTTGTTATTCTCTAACGATAATACGCTACCAGCAATCAAAAGTTTCTTGGTTTCATTCCCATCGAAGTGGAAGGAGAAGGATTTTGTTCATAACAAATGTAATAAATTTTTGTTTTAATACATAGTTCCATTTAGTATATAAAGATGATAAGAAATTATGTTATTTTCTGATCATAATAACCGACTGGCAATCGAAAGTTCTGTTGTTCAATTCCCAGCGGAGCGAACAGAGAACTTTTTTCAGAAAAAGATTAATTAAAAAAATTTTCATTTATATTTCTATCTAGCCTGTAAATACATTAAGAAATTCTGTTATTTACTAATGATAATATCGAACCGGCAATCGGAAGTTCTGTGGTTCGATTCCCAGCGGAGCAAACGGAAAACTTTTTTTAGCAAAAATTTAATTTATAAAAATGCTCATATATATCTCTATCTAGCCTGTAAAGAATTTAAAAATTCTATTATACTCTAATGATAACCCTACCAGCAATCGAAAGTTCCTTGGTTCCATTCCCAGCGAAGTAGAAGGAGAAGGATTTTGTTCAGAAAAAATGTAATAAATTTGTGTTTTAATTCATAACTCCATCTAGTCTGTAAAGACGTAAAAATGTTATGTTATTCTCTGATGATAATACAGATCCCTTAAACAATCTCCTTATGTTATAAAATCATCTTTTGGCTTGAAATTCAGAATTGACATTTTTGGCTGAAAATTCAACACTCCCCCCCCCCCATGCTATTGTAACCATAGATTATGGAAAGCCCTTGAATTTTTTCTACCTTATTTAAATTTTAAATTCTGGAACTATGGTAAAGTTCAGTATGCTATAAACTGTGATTGTGAAAATGATCCGATATAGTGCAGTAATTTAGCACTCTTAGCGCTCCCATCGAAGCTATAGAGAGAATTGGCACGGGACGATTCAGGAGGCGCCGCACGCACATAAATAAACCATCCTCAGTGAACTAAAATAATAACCAAATGGGATCGTACGGGGAGCCTAACGTAATAAAGGCAGCTATCATATTATTGCATGTAGCAATGCATAATGTGCAATAAGCTACATGCATAGCAATCATGCAAAATGTTAGTTCTCGCCACTCCATGACCCTCTTAGAAACTTCACTGAAGTACCATCCGGTAAAAAAAACATTATTCGTGCTTGATTCTGTACAAATCTGTTTAGATTATGATATTTTCCAATTGTAAAAATCAATAAACCAAAAAAACTCACGAATAAATGGATAAATATTATCAGTGGTGTAGTCGATGTCTGGCGTCACCTGGCGCCACCAGTGTACTTTTTGGAAAGGCATGGCGGCACCAAGCCACTTTTATTGTTACACGGAACATTTTTCGAGTTGCGACCCATCCATAAACTATGTCATCAATTTTTGAGACTCCCCCCCCCCGATAGCCCTGCATCAACTTAGTTAAGTTTTTAGGAAAAAAGTTACATTTCAACCAAGACCTAAAGTTATGATATAAAAAAAGTTAGATTTTCAAAAATTAATACATTTTTAGCAAAAAAGTTAAATTTCTAACAAAAAAGTTGAATTATAGGCATACGAAGATGCATTTTTAATCAAATGACCGAATGTTCAAACAAAAGAGATTAAAATTCAATCACATATTTGAACTTTCAAGACAAAAAGATGAATTGTTTAGAAGACAGTTGAATTTTTTATCAAACTTTTAATAAAAAAGATGATTTTCAACCAAGAAAAATGAATTTTTAACAGGATAGTTGAACTCTGAACTGTAAAGGTCACTTTTAAACAAACAAGATGTCTACCAAAGAAGACGAATTATCAATAAAATACATGAATGCATGAATTTATATTAAATCGACAACTGTGATTTGGTGATTGTGAATTCTCTTTAGTTAAAGCTCTTTCGGCTTTAACGAACACATTCTTAACACGTATCTCGTTCTGCATTAAATTTTATTCTTAGCCATTCTGAAAAATGTATATTATCTTAATAAACTTATAATATTACCGTCCATGACATGCATTCGTATTTCGACAAAAGTATTTTTACTGTCTTATTTTTCGCATTAACAAAATGGCCATTTTATTACAAAAAAAAATATTATTATACATTTTACTGCAACTTGCGTCGTTTTGCCATAAATCTAGTCTCTTTATATTCAATGTAGATGTAATTTAGGCGAAAAACTTTGGTAAATAAAATGTTGGTGTAGTTTATAACAAACTTGCAGATATTTTTTGATTAAATAACTTTTGTCTTTTAATTTTGTTCGCCTCTTGTGTCGTTTTTCCACAGATTTAAAAAAAATTTGCAATTTTATTTTTGACGATTAAAAGAAAATCTATTTTTTCGAAAAATTAATTTTTTAATTTTAAATGTTATTTTTTACGATTAAAACAAAAACTGCATGTCCTATAAAAAATTATTCATCACAAATTTGAATGAGTTTTCGCTATTTTTTGCAAGAGAAACGTTTGTCTATTTATTTTTTTATAGCTTGCGCCGTTTGTCCAAAATTTTAATTTTTAATTTTAATGTTGTTTTTACGACTAAAAACAAAAACTATGCTTCCTATCGAAAATTGATTAATGACAAATTTGTAGATCTTTCCAGGGCGCGCAATTTTAGTTAATTTATCTTTTTATATTGCATAGATTGGCCGTAACATGGAATTTTTTAATTTTCGTTATTTTTTGTATGATAAAAATGTGAATTTTCAAATTTTCGACAAAATTGAAAAATATTTTATGATTATATTGTCGGACTTTAAAAAATAAACGTTTTTCTTCTCTTGACTTTTTTTCATATCATGCGTAGTTTGGCTTAAAATGTTCATTTTGGTTTATTTTCTGGGATTTTGAAAATGCTATAACTACTAATTTTCATTTTATTGAAAAAAGTCATAAGGGTACACTGTTAAATTTTCCATGAAAGAGATGACAACAAAAGTTGAATTTCCAACCAAAACATACGACTTTTTAACAAAATTCATGAATTTTTACCAAATAGAAAAAAATAGTTAAGTTTACTCATAAAAACTCTTATAAAAAAAATAACGTTAAACAAAAAAAAAAGAAAATCTAATCTATCTAATATACAGGATCAAGTTTTAACCAAACATGAAATATGTAAATTTTAACGAATTTTTAACAAAATACATGCATTTTTTACCAAATACAAAAATGGAATATTTAAATTTTTAGATGCAAAAATAATTTTTCAGAAAATTGTTAAATTTTCCACCAAAAAGGCGTCAAAAAATTTTTCATTTATAGTTCGAACATACGACTTTTTAACAAAATACATGAATTTTTACCAATTACAAAAAAATAGTTAAATTTTCAAAAAAAAATTCTAGTGAAAAAAAATAATGTTGAACAAAAAAAAAGAATTTCCAATCTATCCAATATACAGGACCAAGTTTTAACCAAACATGGAATGTAAATTTTTCGATGCAAAAATAATTTGTAACAAAAAAAGGAATTTTTAACAATGTTGTTAAATTTTCAACCATAAAGATGAACTTATACATATCTTTTCAATAAAACTATTTAATTTTGAACCCAAAAAGACGAGTTATCTACAAAAAAAGTTGAGGTAAAATAATAATAAATAAAATAATTTAAAAAAAAAAGAATTTTCAACAAAGTTGTTAAATTTTCCACCAAAAAGGTGACAAAAAATTTCTTATTTCCAGCTCGAAAATACGACTTTTCAACCAAATACATGAATTTTTACCAATTAAAAAAAATAGTTGAATTTTCTGATAAAAACTCTAATAAAAAAAATAACGTTAAAAAAAAATTAATTTCCATTCTATCCAATGTACAGGATCAATTTTTAACCAAACATAGAATATGTCAATTTTTAGAAAAAAAAAAAAATTATTTTCAACAAAAAAATGAATTTTAAACAAAGTTGGTCAATTGTCAACTCGAAAGATAAATTTTGAACAAAATAAATGCATTTTTTTACGAAATACAAAAAATGGAACATGTAAATTTTTTAAATGCTAAAATAATTTGTAACAAAGAAAGGAATTTTTCAACAAAGTCGTTAAATTTTTAAACAAAAAGTTAAATTATCGATCAATAAAATTAATGTTTTATCAAAAAAGATTAATTTGGAACAAAATACATGTCCTTTCAATAAAATTATTGAATTTTAAAACCACAAACATGATTTATCTACAAAAAAAGTTGAGTTTTCAACCCCAAAAAGACGATTTTTTAACAAAATACATGAATTTTTTACCAAATAGAAAAAATGGAATATGTAAATTTTCAGATGTAATAATAATTTTTAACAAAAAAACGAATTTCCAACCCAAGCATACAACATTTTAATAAAATACATGAATTTTTACTAATTACAAAAAAATAGTTAAATTTTCAAATGAAAATTCTAATGCAAAAAAATAATGTTGAAAAAAAATATGATTTTCTAATCTATCCAATATACAGGGTCAAGTTTTAAACAAACATGAGAAAAGTCCTTTTTTAGATAAAAAAAATCATTTTTAACAAAAAAATGAATTTTCAACTTCAACTTAATGTTTAACCAAAAAATATTAATTTTGAACAATAAACATGTCTTTTTAATTAATTTAAATTAATTAAATTTTTAATCAATTAAAAGTGGAATTCTCTACAAAAAAGTTGAGGTTTCAACCAAAAATACGAATTTAAAAAAAAATACTTGAATTTTTTACCAAATACAAAAAATGGAATGTGTAAATTTTTAGATGGAAAAATAATTTTTAACAAAATTGTTAAATTTTCAACACAAAAGATTATTTTTTGATCAAGAAGATTAATTTTCTACCGAAGAAGATTAATTTTGAATAAATGACATGAATTTTCAATAAAATTATTTAATTTTAAAGCCGAAAAGACGAATCATCCACAAAAAATTTGAATTTTCAACCCAAAAATAAGTTTTTTCAAAAAATATGAATTTTTAGCAAACACAAAAAATGAACTGGCTCAATTTTCAGGTAAAAGTTCTGATGTAAAAAAAAAAACGATGAACAAAAAAAAAAAAGAATTTCCAACTTATCCAATATATACAGGATAAAGTTTTAACCAGAAATGGAATATGTAAATTTTCAGATAAAAAAACTATTTTTTAACAAAAAAATCAATTTTTAAGAAAGCTGTTAAATTTTCAACCATAAAGATGAATTTTCATCAAGAAGATTAATGTTTTACCCCAGAAAGTTAATGCTTTACCGAAGGAGATTAATTTGGAAGAAAATACATAAATTTAAAAAAAATTATTTAATTTTAAAGCCAAAAAAAAAATGACAAAAAATGTTGAGTTTTAGTTTCCTACCCAAAATATGATTTTTCAATCGAAAAGTTTAATTTTCTACAAAATTGTCGAATTTTAAAAGCCAAAAAAATGAATTTTCTACAAAATGATAGAACTTTTGACATGAAAGTTTATTGAAAAGATAATAGTTCAATTAGCAAAATTTTGAGTATCGCTGGAAAAATATAATTATAAATTCTAATCAACAAAATTAATTTTTGGACAAAATAGTTCAACTTTAATTCAAATAATCAACTTTTTAACAAACAAAAAAAAAAGATTAAAAAAAGCATTGAAAATTTGATATTTTAATCAAAAAAAAATATTTTTAACGAAAAAGGATACATTTTCAAGCAAGAAATTTAAATTTCTACCAAAAAATGTGAATTTTTAAGAAAATACATGATTTTTGTTGTAAAAAGTTGAACTTTCAATTAAAAAAAGATCAATTTTTAAGTAAATATGATACGAGTTTTTATTATTTATTTATTTTATCATCAAATTTATTCTTTCAATCAAAAAATTAATTATCTACCAATAATCAAACAGTTGACATTTCAAACAAACTACTGCATTTTTAACTAAATAATATAATTTTTTAACACAATAGTTAAATTTTCAACTAAAAAAGATACATTTTAACCCAAAATAGAATAGTTTATTTGTCCGTTCAAAAAATTTATTTTTAAGTAAACATTAAACGAATTTTTATAAAGGTAATAACATTTTCGTCCAAGCAATATAATTTTTAACTAACGAGATGAATTCCGAATTCAAAATATAATGGTGACAACTGGTAATTTACCTTAGGTAATTTACGTAGCTTCTTACGTGTAAATGACGTAAGTAATTTACGTGCCTAGTTATTTACATCTACTTTACGTTTTCAAGATGGCGACTGCCCCTTCCCTTTTAACTTGCAGAGGTTTCTTAGGTTAAAAAAATACGATGTCAGAAGATTAAAAAAATTAAACACAATCATATAAATTAACAAAGGATCAACAATATTTACATACCTATGAGCTAGAAGACGATCGTAGATAGTATTAAAAAAAATACTTTTACAAATTGAACATTTTGAATCTGCTTGATTTTCAACTTTCAGCTGCTCAAACTTCAGTTCTTCCCAAGGGATTTTTTTGTCCTTTCGCACTTCCAACTTTTGATCTACTCATTTCTTAAATTGTGTAAAAAAACTCATTTAATCTGCATTCCGAAAGGTAAATTACGTATTATACGTATAAAACTTCGAGTTACGCGTAACCGTGCAATTCTGAAGACGACTGCCTGCAAGAAATTTTGAAGATCGCTCATTGGTCTTTCTTTCGAGGTAGACGCTTCTTTAGACGAATCAGAGCCCGAGGATTTAATTTGTTTGGAGAGTGTAGGATTTTATGTTTTAATAAGTGTTGTCAGAGCCATCGGACAGTAAAAAAGGTTAAAGCCGGTGTCTCAGTCTACCGTCCGCTAATTTCTCACTTCCTCATTAAATCGTCAACATTTAATATGTCCCTAACAGGCCCTCGCAGCCTCAACTCAGCTCCCCGTAGATATACCGTAGACCTCGTTTTACCATTGGTCCAGCCACTCGCTCCGGGCTTCCGCACACCCCATTAGCTTGTCTTTTAGGGTTACTGCTACTCTGCTGCTTCTCTACTCTCCTGCGCCTCTACTCTGCTTCTCCTGTACTCTGCTGCGCCTCTACTCTGTTGCTCCCACTCTCATTCAGGAAGCGACGAATTTAAAGGAGACCCGCAGCTCAGGGCAGCCGACCACTTCCTTTTTATTTTTCTTTATCTTTCTCCTCTAAATCTTAAGGTCTTAAGTCACTCATCTTCTTCGGCAGGATGAATTCAAGGAATGAGGGAACGGAAGTTTAATTCCCTCATTTAATTATCAAAGGGTCTTTCTTGTAAAATTCTTACCTATTCTTTTAATTTTCCTCAATTACCGGTTAATGAATTATTTCCGCGAGATGAAGAAAATTAGAAGTATTTTTGATTATCTTTTTTGAAAACTTTTGTCACTCCCTCTATTCTTCGTTGATGCTCTTTTAAGGATGTACACTATGTACAAACAATCTCAAAAGTTGCCAATATTTAAAATGATTTATAAAATCGAGAAAAAAAATTATTATTATTATTTTCTGTAAATAAACTTATTTAATTTTTAAGTCAAAAAGGCGAATTATCTACAAAGAAAGTTGAGGTTTCAACCCAAAAAGACGACTTAAAAAAAAAATTTAAAAAAAAATGAATTTTCAACAAAGTTGTTTAATTTTCCAGCAAAGAAATGACAGGATAAAGTTTTAACCAAACATGGAATATGAATTTTTAACAAAATACATGAATTTTTTACCAAATACAAAAAATGGAATATGTAAATTTTTATATGCAAAAATAATTTTTAACAACATTTTTAAACTTTCAACCAAAAAGATTAATTTACGATCAAGAAGATTTAGAAGTTTTAATACCTTATTTAATTATCAAAGGGCCTTTCTTTTAAAATTGCTACCTATTCTTTTAATTGTCCTCAATCTCCATTAATGAATTATTTCCGCGAGATAAAGAAAATTAGAAGTATCTAATTATCTATCTTTTTTGAAGACTTTTTCCACTCCCTCCCTTTTTCGTTAATGCTCTTTTAAGGATGTACACTATTTACAATCAATCTCAAAAGTCGCCATTTATTATTAATTTCTGTCAATAAAATTATTTAATTTTAAAGCCAAAAAGACGAATTATCTACTATAAAAGTTGAGGTTTCAACTCAAAAAGACGACTTTTTAAAAAAATACATGAATTTTTTACCAACCATAAAAAATGGAATGTGTAAATTTTCAGATGAAAAAATAATTTTTAACAAAAAAATGAATTTTTAACAAAGTTGTTAAATTTTCCAGCAAAGAGATTACAGGATAAAGTTTTAACCAAACATGGAATATGTCAATTTTTAGACAAAAAATAATTTGTGACCAAAAAATGAATTTTCAACAAAATTGTTAACTTTCCACCAAAAAGATGAATTAAAAAAAAAATACATGAATTTTTCACCAAATACAAAAAATGGAATATGTATATTTTTAGATGCAAACATAATTTTTAATAAAATTGTTAAACTTTATACCAAAAAGATTAATTTTCGATCAAGAAGATTTAGAACCTTTAGAAGACTATCTTTTTTGAAAAATTTTCCACTCCCTCTATTCTTCGTTAATGCTCTTTTAAGGATGTACACTATGTACAATCAATCTCAAAAGTTTCCAATCTTTAAAATGATTTATAAAATCGACAAAAAAAGATTTATTATTAATTTCTGTAAATATTGATGGAGGCTTCTTAGCACACTTGTGAAAAAAAAGAATTCAGATTAAAATTGTATATTTAAGAATATTTATTTAACGGTTTAGTTTTTTCTTTCTCTTTAGAGTTCAGAGTTTTTATTTGAAAATTTAACCATTTTTTGTATTTGGTGAAAAATTCATGTATTTTGTTAAAAATACGTACTTTGGGTTGAAACCTCAACTTTTTGTAGATAATTCGTATTTTTGGCTTCAAAATTAAAAAATTTTATTGAAAAGGCATCATCCTTTTGGTTGAAAGTTGACAAGTTTGTTAAAAAATTCATTTTTTTGTTCAAAATTATTTTTTTATCTAAAAAATGACATATTCCATATTTGGTTAAAGCTTGATCCTGTAAATTGGATGGATTGGAAATTATTTTCTTTTTTTCCAACGTTATTTTTTTATTAGAATTCTTTATTTGAAAATTTAACTTTTTTTTGTATTTGATAAAAATTTATGTATTTTGTTAAAAAGTCGTATGTTTGGGTTGAAACCTCAAATTTTTTGTAGATAATTCGTCTTTTTGACTTCAAAATTAAATAATTTAATTAAAAAACATGTATATTGTTCATAATTAAAATGTTTTGAATAAACATTAATCTTATTGGTCGAAAATTCATCTTTTTCGTTGAAAGTTGACAAGTTTGTTAAAAATTCATTTTTTTGTTCAAAATTATTTTTTTATCTAAAAAATGACATATTCCATATTTGGTTAAAGCTTGATCCTGTAAATTGGATGGATTGGAAATTATTTTCTTTTTTTCCAACGTTATTTTTTTATTAGAATTCTTTATTTGAAAATTTAACTTTTTTTTGTATTTGATAAAAATTTATGTATTTTGTTAAAAAGTCGTATGTTTGGGTTGAAACCTCAAATTTTTTGTAGATAATTCGTCTTTTTGACTTCAAAATTAAATAATTTAATTAAAAAACATGTGTATTGTTCAAAATTAAAATGTTTTGAATAAACATTAATCTTATTAGTCGAAAATTCATCTTTTTGGTTGAAAGTTGACAAGTTTGTTAAAAATTCATTTTTTTGTTAAAAATTATTTTTTTATCTAAAAAATGACATATTCCATATTTGCTTAAAACTTGATCCTGTAAATTAAATAGATTGGAAATTATTTACTTTTTTTTCCAACGTTATTTTTTTATTAGAATTTTTTATTTAAAAATTTAACTATTTTTTTTTATTTGTTAAAAATTCATGTATTATGTTAAAAATTCGTATTTTGGGTTGAAACCTCAAATTTTTTGTAGTTAATTCGTCTTTTTGGCTTCAAAATGAAATAATTTAATTTAAAAACATATATATTGTTCAAAATTAATCTTTTTCGAATAAACATTAAGCTTATTGGTCGAAAATTCATCTTTTTGGTTGAAAGTTGATAAATTTGTTAAAAATTCATTTTTTTGTCGAAAATTATTTTTTTATATAAAAAATGATATATTCCATATTTGGTTAAAACTTGATCCTGTAAATTGGATAGATTGGAAATTATTTTTTTTTCCAACGTTATTTTTTTATTAGAGTTTTTTATTTGAAAATTTAACTATTTTTTGTATTTGGTAAAAATGTATTTATTTTGTTAAAAAGTCTTATGTTTGGGTTTGAAATTCAACTTTTTTGTCCTCTCTTTTTTGGAAAATTGAACAACTTTGTTAAAAAATCATTTTTTTGTTAAAATTTATTTTTTTATCTGAAGATTTACATATTCCATTTTTTTTATTTGATGAAAAATTCATATATTTTCTTAAAAATTCCTATTTTGGGTTGAAACCTCAACTTTTTTGTAGATAATTCGTCTTTTTGGCTTCAAAATCAAATAATTTTATTAAAAAAACATGTATATTGTTCAAAATTAATCTTTTTTGGTTAAACATTAATCTTATTGGTCGAAAAAATGGCTTCGAAGGATTTTTTAGAATTTTATTTGGGTGGTATTAATTAAAATTTAAACTATGATTGTTTATAACAATAATAACTGCATTATTTCTTAATTATTTTTTTAAAGTAAAGTCAACTCGAATAGAAATTTAGAGAATCCTTCGAAGAATAAAATGAGGTCTTGATCATTTGGCTTAAATAAAAATTGTAACTTTTCCTTAAAGAGAAAGAAAAAACTAAACCATTAAATAACTACTGTTAAATAAACAATTTTAATCTGAATTCTTTTTTTCTGAAATATGCTAAGAAACCTCCATCAATATTTACAGAAATTAAAAAAAAATTTGTTTGTCGATTTTATAAATCATTTTAAAGATAGACAACTTTTGAGATTGATTATACGTAGTGTACATCCTTAATTGAATAGTCGAATTTTCCAAGAAAAGGATAAATTTTTAAACAGAAAGATTAATTTCTTACCGAAAATTATGAATTTTCAACTAAATAGTTTAGTTTTCAATCAAGAAGATGAAATTGTTGACAAAAAAGATATAAAATTAATTTTTAAGGAGGTAATTAAAATTTCAATCAAGAGGAAGAATATTCAAGATAAAAAGATTTGCATTTTTGATCAAGAACAGTTTAATTCATCAAAAAAGGGAAATTTTTCACCAAATAGTTCAATTTTCAAGCAAAAAAGATTTTTCAGTTAAAAAGAAAAAAATTTAAACAAATTAATAAATTTTTAACCCAAAAAGACGATTTTTTCAACAAAATAGGTACATTTTCAACCAACCATCAATTTTAAACTAAACTCATTAATCTTAAACACAAAAAAATAAATTTTTACCAAAGTGGTTTAAGTTTCAGACAAGTACGAAATAAACAGTATAATAATTTATATTTGGACCAAAAACTATTTTAAAATTTTATAAAAATTTTCTAAGAAATAGTTATATTTTTAACTAAAGAGATGAATTTTCATATAAGGTGATGAATCTTCTAAAAGAAATTAGTTTTAACAAATTATTTAGACCTTGTTTTACGTAGTTTAATTTCCAACTAAAAAATAAGTATAATGAATAAAAAATTTAATAGAAAAGTTTAATTTCATTTTTATTTTATCAGGATTTTTTTAGGATAAAAAACC
>JAAAKG020133842.1:0-14038 GCA_010014905.2 Druon quercuslanigerum | reverse complement strand
ACGGAAGGGCTACTATGTGGCTACTATATGGCTACGCTATTGAGTAGCCGTTCCGTTCACTCGGTTCGCCAGGGTTGCCCATAATATGCGGGAAAACTCTGACGGACAAATTGAGTAACGTGGATAATTCTCAAAGAATGTGATGTAGAAAAGACACTATAGTTCACACATGGGAAAGAAATCGGTTAAAAGATAGTTCGGGCATGTTGAGAGAATGCCAAATGAACGACTAATGAAACATGTGTATCAAGGTAAAGTAAATGGCAGCGTGCCCACAGGCAGACCGCGGAAAGAAACACGAGAGCTTGCATGAAAGAATACATGGACGTAAAAGAAGCTATAGAGAAGTATCCAGGACAGAAAGCTATGGCGGAACAATAGTTAATAAAAAGAGTGAGTAAAGTGAATGACGCCTGAAGCAAAAGATCTTCAATGCTAATGAGCCCAAGTGAGGAACCTCACAAATGACGACTTTGTGAGGATCTTCACTTGGGGTAATTACTAGAGAGATTGATCAGCAACCTGGGTCGGAACAATGTTGCGAAACGAACGTGTTATTTAAATAAATAACACGAGAATTAGATCAATCAAAAAATTTGACAATCCCTTCCTCACATTGCTCCATGCCCACCGAGTGAGTCATGTCTACGCCGAAAGGGAAACAGGTTAATGGTGTAATAAAAAAATAATAATTTTGGAATTGTTTGCATGAAATAAAATAATGGTTACATGCAACCCGAATAAAAGCGTCGATCATTTAGTTAAATATTTAAAATTGATTCATTTTAAATGAGTAAATTTTTCGAAATTATTTATTACTTTTTAGGACTGCAAATTTCACATTATTTCATAAGGGCGGAGAACATTCTTTTTTATGAAGTTTTAATATAAAATTACACGTTTAATAGTTCAACTTTGAATCTTACACTCCAATTCGTTAATTTTAGAATTTAAAATGTCATTTTTTATAACTTCATCTGCCTTAAAATATTTATTATCATTTACAATAAGGTAAATTATGTAATTCGATAAATATTAAAATTTGAGCTAATTCGAATTTTACCGCGGAGTTAGCGGCAGCGACCGCAGCGCTATCACAAGCCGGGAAGTGGGAACTAAACTAAACAGTTAAGAGTTAAGCACACATCCACCCGTGTTTAGAAATGAAAATGATAGTGCTCAAAAAATAACTTTTTAGAAAATACGATTTGCAATTAATAATTAAGTATACTTAATAAAAATGAAGACTGCACTCATGGTAGCTGAAAAGCCTTCTTTGGCCGCTTCTCTTGCAAATATATTGAGCAACGGAAGATGTAGTTCCAGAAAAGGTAGGTTATGAAACAACTGCTTTTTACATGTAATTTTGTTATTGTTTCTTAGTGGAAATAAACAAAAAGTATCAGTACTTTAAAATAATGAATAATGAACTAGAAATTGCTGCTATTGTAATTTCAATTTTAAAAGGTGAGTATGTAGAAAATGGGTTGACAATTTTGCATACCAGACGGCAGATAAAATGTTGCAGTTATGTCTAAAATACACTTTGGTGCTAAAAATATTAATACAGATTTTATGCAAAACTATTGGACATAAAGAGTGGTAGTGGTGAAT
This sequence comes from Druon quercuslanigerum, assembly GCA_010014905.2. NCBI lineage: Eukaryota > Metazoa > Arthropoda > Insecta > Hymenoptera > Cynipidae > Druon > Druon quercuslanigerum. The sequence continues at coordinate 12,424 of JAAAKG020133842.1, read as the reverse complement.
AACTAAAAATTATTCTAATCATTAAATGTTCAAAGAATCAAAACGAAATTTGTTCACAATTTATAAACGATTTATCAATTGTCCAACATAACAATCTTGGAAATTCTATGCGAGAAATTGTGAAAAGTGCATTGTGAAAGAACTTCAATTAAAAAAACATTTTTTTAATTACACCTGATTACAAACGTTAAAAAATAATATAAATAATATAGATGAAAACTCCCAAATCTTTACGATAACATTACTGGAGCAAAATTAATTAAAAGGGAACTTTAAAAATAAATTATTATATAAGAATAAATAAATTACTAAGCAAACATTTTCCGAATTAAAAATGGAACAACACCGGGGAAGTTTTCTCCTTCTGCTCCTTTTATAGCTTCTTCGTACACGTCCCCGGTGTGGTTGCATTTTTTAATTCGGAAAATTGTTGATAGCTAATTTATTTATTTTGACATAGTTAAGTATTTTTAATGCTTTCTTTTTATTAATATCGCGTATTCAATGGCATCCTCAAGATGTGTGTTATTTGTATCATTTGGAAGAACACTAAGGCCGAAATTCTTTTCAAAATTTAAAATTTTGCAGTTCGTTTTTTAGTACATTATTTAGCTAATGTTTGTAGAATTTAATATATTTTTGCGATATTTAAATTTTTGTATTTTATTTATTGTTTTCTTTTGTAGTAGAATTCTTGATTTATTATTTGTTTAAGAATGTTTTTAATTTGCTCAATATATCAATTTTCACAACAGCAATACAGGAATGAGTACGCATATTACTTGAGGTACTTTGAGGTCTTTTGCGAACGTAATTTCTAATGTGTTACACGCGAAAAACTAGCAACTTGTTTCAAATGATTCATATTTGAACCTTATGAACTCTGGCTTCAGCCCCATTGGCGTGAGGATCCGGAAGTTTAAAAATGCAGTTCCATGAAGCCAATTTTACGGGCTTACGTAAAGTATTATTCAAAAAATTATAGACATTTTACACTCCAGGGTTACTATTACTACTAGGAGAGTTTTTCAGGGTGCCGTCTAACGTCTAACTTACCTGGAAAAACCTGGTAATGTCAGGGAAATTTTGTATACCTGAATAAACCTGGAAATTAAAGGGATTTTTTTCAAAGCTTGATTCTGGCACATAAAAAAAGGAATTTTAAATGATCCTAATGGCATTTTTATTTTATTCAAAATTTAAAAAATTATATACTTTTCCAAATTAAAAAGAATTTGTTTTCATTTTTCTCATAGTTTTTTTACTAGATGTCAAATCTATCGAATTGAAATTATAACTATTCTAATTCCTTATTCCATTAATTAATTAAAAAATTTATCTCTGGCTGAGCATAAAATTTTTTTTAACTGAAAATTTATATTTTGAAAATTAAAGTACCCCAGCAAAATACAGTGAAACTTCGATAATTCGCAGTGCTTCGGAACGGAAAAAACTTCAAATTATGAAGAATTCGTATTATCGATAATCAGAATAAAAATGTACGCAAAACGTTTCAAATACGTTTCATAGAACATATTATGAATTTCCCTGGAAGGTGAAACTTTGTCAAATCAAATTATTATGTATCCGCGCAAATTTTGATAGGGTAAAAAACATGGAAATGGGGAAATATGGTTATCTGCAATTAAAGTAATTTCTGTTATGAAAATTTGAATAGAACAATGAATAGTCAGTAATTTTCGTCTCGTTTAATGCAATTTTTCTCTTTAAGAAGTTTTCATTCAAGTCTAAAGCAGCAAAAATATTTGGTTAAAAGTTAAACTTTTTTGTTAAAAATAATCTTTGTGATTTACAATTTATCTATTCCAGTTGAATATTCGTCTTTTTTATTGAAAATTCGTATTTTTTCTTTGCTTGAAAATGAATTTTTTTAACTGAGACTTTAATAATTCCATTTTTGGTTTGAAAGTTCAACTATTGGGTTGTAAATTTATTGTTTTTTTTTTTTTACTTAAAAATGCAATTTTTTGGTTAAGAATTCATGTCATTTTTTAAAAATTCATCGTTTTGTTTAATTCTTTGATCACAAATACATCTGTTTTGTTGAAATATAGTATACAAATTCATTATACCTAATTATGCATTGAATTTTAAGTCCAAGAAGATAAAAAAATGTTGTTTGCATTATTATTCAAACTAATGGGATTTAGAGACAAATTGAAGAAATGATTAATTATGTTTATAGTATTATTTAACTATTTAGTTTATCGATGGTGCTAATATATTTAAGAGTATCTTGTAATGTCATTTGTCAAAACTTTTAAAGTTAAATATATAATTGAACCCTTAGAAACTGAAAAGGCCTTATTTATAATAAAATCACGAAACTCTATACATATTCCGAGTATATTTTTTTAAAATGCTAAATATTTGAATAGCTCCGTACTATGAAAATGTAGATTTGGAAAAAAACTTGAGACTTGAGATATCTGGAAACCCCATGGAATTATCATGAAATGTTTCCAGGATTTGAATAAACCCCCTTTTTAAACATCAGAACAATTTTTAATACAATTTCTAAAATGGCCGTGACTGCGTATACCGAAATTTTGTTCCAAATAACCGTATTTTTTCAGGGTCAATAGCGAGAGTTGGATCAGGTCTAAAAAAAAAAAATTTCGAAACATAAATTTGATACTCACTAGTATACATTTATTACAGGCTTGAATGGTTCTTGTTCCGTTCACGAATGGGTTGGCCAGTTTCGCAATGAAACGGTTAATTTTAAAATGACATCAGTATGCGGTCACGTCATGAGTCTCGATTTCATCGGGAAATACAACAATTGGGACAAAGTCGACCCGGTAAGAATAAAAGCAGGATGACCGTATGTCAGGGAATCTTACAAGATTAAGATTCTGGTATTGGAATATTAATGGCCAGGGAAAATGAAAAATTGATTAGGGAAAAATTAGAGAATTTTTATAAATATATAGTTTTGTGGCCACCCTGATATAATATTATTCTTAGTCATGTTTGCCTTCTATTTCTATTTCTTTCTTTGTTAGTTATTTCCTTCTGTGATTATATTTTTAGTTGAAATTTCTTATTATTTTGTTAAAAATCCACCTTTTTTTATAAATTCTTCTTTGTAATATAAAAATTCATCTATTTTAGTAGTAATTTACATATTTTTCAATAAAAATGTAACTGTCTTTGGTTGAAGTTTAATATTTTTTCTTGGAAGTTAGACTATTTGGTTGTAAAATTATATTTGTAGATAGGAAATTTAAATATTAAAAGTAAAATATTGGATGAAAATTCAATTATTTGGTTAAAAATGCATATTTCTTTATCGAAGATTTAACTGTTCTGGTTGAAAAATTGCTTCTTTATGAGTTTAAAATCCTAATACATATTTGGTTAAATGTTCATCTATTTTGTTGAAGTTTTAGCTCTTTCGCTTGAAAGTTAAACTACTTTGGTTTCAAATGCAACTGCTTGGTTAAAAATTAATTCTTTTCGTTATGAGAAATTCACCTATTTGGTTGCGAATACAACTGTTTTTTGGTTCAGGTTTAATCTTTTATGTTTGAAAATAAGTCTATTCATCCTTGTAGTTAGGATATTCAAGTATTTGATTAAAAAGTCATATTTTTTGGTCGAAAATTCAACTGGTTTGTTGAAAAAAAGGGAACTTTTGGATTTAAAATTCATCTTTTATTAGAGAAAAGTAATCTTTTTCGCTGAACTAAATTTGAAATTTTTTTATTTTAATAATCGCTGGGGGATTATATTGATCCTTGATAATAAAATTTTGTAGAAATTGTTGATGTAAGCTGTTGGCTGTAGGGTCAGGAGAATTGAAACTAATTAAGTTGTCTCAAACGTTTCGGAACAATTCTAAAATTCTATTTTTTTGTTCCGATTGTAAAATATTCTACTCTAAAAATGTTAAAAGATTAAGAAGCTGGTCTTTGAATATGAATGACCAATGAAAAAGAAAAATTGGTCAGGGAATTTAGAAAATGAAGTTTTTTGGCCACCCTATAAAAGTCACTACAAGAAAATAAAACTTCCCAAAAGAATCCCAACCTATGTGAAAGAAATAAGAATTATAAAAAAATTAAATCTTGATTCAAAATAAAATTACAGGCAGAGTTATTTTCTTGCCAAACTGAAAAAAAGGAAGCAGTCCCAAAATTGAAAATTCCCTACTTTCTCGCGAAAGAAGGTTCACACTGCGATTATTTAGTCCTCTGGTTGGATTGTGACAAAGAAGGAGAAAATATCTGTTTCGAAGTAATTCATGCAGTTCAACAAGGAATGACTCGCCGACTAAATCCAAACGTAAAATAATTTTTAATAGTTCTTATAAACCGTAAAATAAAATAACTTTTTTGAAATTCTTTTAAAATGTGGCACAAATAATTTACAGGACATTTGGCGAGCTAAATTTTCTGCTATCACGGACAAAGACATAAAAGCAGCACTTGCCAATCTTGCAAAACCTAACGAGAATGAGGCAAAAAGTGTGGACGCTCGTCAGGAACTTGATTTACGAATAGGCTGTGCCTTCACAAGATTCCAAACTAAATTTTTCCAAGTATGTCGTAATCCGAATAGTTTTTGGTATTTTCATTATTTTTCAAATATTTTTTAATGATATGCATTTCTAGGGAAAATATGGTGATCTGGATGCTTCTTTGATATCTTATGGACCTTGTCAGACTCCAACTTTGGGATTTTGTGTTCAAAGGCACGACGAAATTCAGACTTTTAAACCTGATCCGTATTGGGTTCTTCAGGTGGGGGAAAAAATTATTTTCTAAGGATAAATCCTAAAATCATAAATTAACCTTGGCGATAGGATTCACTTTTAATGTCATTAAATATTTTTTAATTAGGTTACAATAAAAACGCCGGAGGAAAAAGATCTGGTTTTAAACTGGAATCGAGTACGTTCATTCGACAAAGATGTGGCTTCCATTTTTTTGAGCCACGTGAAGGAGCATGAATTCGCAAAGTAAGTTTTGATTCTAGAATGTTATACTATAATCGGCTTAAAATCAACGAATAGTTAAGATTCATTTATTTTTAAGGGTCGCGAGTATTCAGAGCACTGAGAAAACAAAATCGAGGCCAAATGCTCTCAACACTGTAGAACTGATGAGAGTTGCCAGTTCCGGTCTAGGAATGGGACCTCACCATGCTATGCAAATAGCAGAACGTCTCTACACTCAAGGTTACATAAGTTACCCTCGAACGGAAACTACGTCTTATCCTGAAAACTACGATCTAGCGTAAGTTATTTTTTCACTAGCATTTTCATTCATGAAATTATTCAGTTTACAATGCCAGATTCTAAAATAACTTAAAAAACTTTTCATTATGGGTCTTCATTTCCAAGCGTACGTTTCCAATTTAAAGAACAACTGTTGAATCTTGAAAACTTAATATGCAATTTTCTTTAATTTTTAATTGTTAAAAGTTCAAGAAAAAAGCGATTTTTTTACCTGGAAAAACCTGGAAATATCCGTGATTTTTTAATAAAATCAGAGAAATTTTCTGAGAGCGTGTTTTTTTTCAAATTGTTACATAAATTTTAATAAAAAAGATTCTTTATTTGTAAAAGTAACTGTATGTTAACTCTATTTATCTATTTGGTTTAAAATTAGTTTTTTTCAACTTGGAATTATTCTTTTTTGCTGAAAATGTAACTATTCCAGTTTTAGTTTAAAATAAGTCACGATGAAAGTCGGTGGAATTTTATTCCAACATTTGAGTAGACACCTTGTTAAAATTTACATACTTTTACATGAGAATTAAATAATATCAGTCCATAAAACAGTTGTTGAGAAAGCAGAATGTTTAGTAAACAGGTTGCCGTTGGTAAATAATGATTTGACCAATTCATAGTGATCCAACTGACTCATAGGAGTGGTTAGGAAATTTCTGAGATTAAAAAAAGTTTCAACTCGGATCATCTCCTTGTTAAACAATTAAAAATCAAAATATTTGAAACTGAGCATTTTTAACGAAAAACGTTTTAATTTATTGACTGTAAATATAAATTATTAAATGGTTTTTTGAAATTCAACTGTAATTCTAGTATTAGGAATTGAACAATAATTGTTAACAATGCTGTATTTCTATAAAATTAAACAATTTACGTATCCGAACGTTAAAATTCAAACATGTGCAATTCAAAAACTTTAGTAGTCAAACAAGTGTAAACATCCTATTGAAACTTTATAAACCATTTTCAATTTTAAAATAACCCCAAATTAATAGATTCCTAATTAAACGATTTTATTATTCAATTTCAAATCCTTTAAAAATATTTTTCTGTCTAATATATTTTATTTGTAACCCATACAATTTGAATTTTTTACTTTAAAAAAATATAACAATTTTTTAATATTTCAAAATATTTGACTGATACTTTAAAATGAGCAATTATAAATCAAACAATAAAAACTGTGCTATTTGAAACTGAATTGTTTGAAATAGCCTTGAATTTTACAATTTTAAATGGTCCATTTTTAATTTTTATGTGAAAGTTTTGAAATTACTTGTAATATTTTGATTTTCGGATATCCTTTGAAATCATGTAAAATCATCCAAACTCTTTTAAATCTCTTAAAATTCGTTACAATTCCTTCAAATCTTTGAAATTCCATTAACATCTCCTGATATCCTTCAAACTTCATGAGAATATTTCGGCACCACATGCAATCATTTAAAATCGTTTGAAATCTCGTGACTTATTTCCAAATCGCCCAAAATTCTATTAAACCCTTTACAAACTGAAAATCCCTAGAATCGCTTGAAATCTTCAAAAACCCATAAAAATCCTTGAGAACTCCTCAAAATCTCTTAAAATCTTGTGAAATCATTGACACTTCTTTATATATCTTAAAATATCTTAAAATCTCTTAAAATCCTTTGAAGTCTTTTGAAATTTGATGAAATCTCTTTACATTCCTTCAAATTTTTTAGAAATTCCTTAAAAATACCCTGATATCCTTCAAAATCCATAAAAATATTTCGGTATACTTTAAATACCACTATTTTATTTTGAAATATTTCGAAATCTATTAAAATTCCTTCAAATCTCTTGAAATCTTTTGAAATCCAGTAAAATCTTCTGGAAAAGTTGAGAATTTCTCTCAAATCGTACTGGGTATATTCTTCAAATCCATGAAATCTTTTTTTAATATTCAAAATCTGTAAAGCCTCTTGTAATTATTTGGAATCGTTTAAAACACCCTGAAACTGTGCGAATCTCTTGAGGTCTACTCAAATACTTTCAAATGTTTTGAAATTCCTTGAAACCTTGTTTACAACGAAAATAATTGATATATTTTTCATATATTAAGTAACAATGATGAAATCTTATTTAATAAGGGGTAGGCGGTCATAATAATCTTACGAATCCTTACAATAGAGGAGGAGGGGTCTTCATTTTTAAAAATCACTCTCACGTAATTAATAGAAGTTCCCAAATATTTATGATATGTATCGATAAATAGAGCCTGCCTAAACTGTTTTAAATAATTAAAACACCATTTTTTTAAATTGAAATCGACGTGATTTCTCAATTGAATATCTACTCCAGGGCAACATTAAAGCAACAGCAGAATAATTCCGATTGGGGAGACGATGTTCGGAGGATACTTGCTGCTGGAATAAATAGGCCGAAAAAGGGACATGATGCAGGTGACCATCCACCGATTACGCCGATGAAACATGCTTCCAGAAATGAACTAGACGGCGATGCTTGGAGATTATATGATTATATAACGAGGCATTTCATCGCTACGGTTTGTAGATTGAAGACGATCAATTTCATATGAAATTGGGCAGTCTAACCCTGGCGGTGTCACGGAATTCTTTGGGGCTAAAATATATTGTTTTCCTGGGTAAAAGGTAAAATATAAAAGAAGTTTCGTTTGCTTTTACGAAACTAGAAAACAAACACGCTCCATTTTTGTTGTCTCGCTCAGTATATAAATTAAAATATCTTGACTTCAGAATATTGATGTACAATATCTTTGTATAAACAATCGAAACCTTATATTTTTCTTCTAAAATAACATTTTTCGACTAAAATACTAATATAATCGATTAAATATTGTAAATATTCTTGAAAATATAATAATTTTTTAAATAAAAATGGCAATATTAGATGACACATACTAACACATAACGAAAAATTATTTAAGATTGTAAAATTTCTTTTAAACCTAATGTTTTATATTTAAAATAAGCGATTTGCAGTGAAAAGTAATAATGAAGCCTACAATTGTTCAAAAATTGTAAATCTTCTTTTAACGATCTTTTTTATAATTAGATATACCATTTTCCGAAGCAAAACACTTAACATCAATCGTTAACACAATCTGAAATTTTTCAAGCTTGTAAATTTTATTATTAAAAAAAAATAATTAATCTAATCTAATCCTAAAGTTGTTTAAAAATTGTAAATATTCTTCGAAATCTAATATAGTTTTGATTAAAAATGTGAATTTCAGAAGAAAGACAGTAACATAATTCAAACTTGTTAAAATATTCTAAATCTTGTTCGAATTAAGATTTTTGTAAATACTAATTTTCGATGTAAAACGTTAACGTATACTAAAATTGTTAAAAAATTATTAAAATTCTTTTAAAAATAATTTTGTAATAAAAATTTCAATTTCCGAAGAAAATTATTGAAACAAACCGAAACTGTGCAATCAATACTTTAATAATTTTTTGTTTGAAGAAACAAATTTTAAGTGAAACACGAACGTGACCCTAAAGTTGTTTACAAACTCTAAATATTATTCGCAACCGAATTGTTTTTGTATTAAAAATGCCAATAATTTCATACGAAAAGCATTAACGTAAGAAAAATGTTCAAATTTGTAAATCTTCTTAGAATTTTTTTTATAATAAAATAAAATTTTCAAAAAACGTATCTCTTCCTAAGAATAGCACTAACATAAAAAAATGTGTAATATTTACGATCAATTGGAATTCTTAATTCAACCGTAAAAATGATAAAGCACAACTGTTTCTTAATTCGTGTACGGTATTTTAAAATGATGTTTCTTAATAAAGGATATTTTTGGAGATTTATTTATAAACATTTTAGGATTTACGATCTATAAAAATCAAAATAAAAGTCAAACATGGTCTTTTTGAGAAAATTAATTTTTTGTTTTCGATAAATGTGCGCCATTTTTCTATTTAAAAAAATATTAAATTCTTTTTTAACGGATTTGAAAAAGTGTAAATTTCACTACATTTTTTCCTAATTCATCTAAATATACCAAATAGGTATATGTGCGTGAAACAAATGTTTTGGTGATAAACAGAAAATTTGTGTCTCATATTTTGTCTTTGAAAACAATATATTTAAGTCACAAAAAAGTCTGTAATATCACCGGGTTCAGATTGAAAAATATAGTAATAAACTTTATTTCATTTCTATTGCAGTTAGCAAAAGATTGTAAATACCTAAGTACGACGATTAAATTTGAAATAGGAATGGAAACTTTCACGGCGACAGGTCATTCTTTGATTGATCCTGGATATACGAGTCTTCTCACGTGGCAAGCGCTCAGTAATAGCGAATCCCTTCCTAAACTCGCTGTTGGAGATAAAGTCAATATTCAGGATGTAAGTTTTGTCAATTTTGCTTTTAAAACTTAATTATTGATTTATTCTCTGATTCCGACACAGATTAACATTTTGATTTAGGCAAAGTTGCTTGAATGCTACACACAGCCACCGGATTATCTCACAGAATCAGAGTTGATTTCTCTGATGGAAAAGCATGGTATAGGGACTGATGCTTCGATACCTGTGCACATCAACAATATCTGTATCAGAAATTACGTTACTGTCGCAGCTGGCAGGAAGCTGGTTCCAACTTCCCTGGGGATTGTTTTGGTTCATGGTTACCAAAAAGTAAGTTTTTCTTTTCTTATCTTTCTCTTGAAATATTCAAATTCTGTGTTTGTTTCTACAGAGTTGCGACAGGTCAGGGACTTCCAGAAAGTCAGGAAAAGTCAGGAAATTAAAAACTGGCCAAGGGAAGGCCAGGGAATTGTTGCGAAACTGAAATTGAAGTTTATTTTATTATTTTGTTGAAAATTCTGCAATTTTCTTAAAAAGTCATTCTTTTTTGCTTAAAATTTCCTCTTTTAGGGTGAAGATTCTAATATTTTTGTAGAAATGGCATATATTCGCTAAAAATCAAAACTTTTTTGCTAAAAATTAATCTGCTTTGTTTCAGGATTTATTTTGTTTTCTTTATGAAAATTAACTTTGGTTGAAATATCAAATATTACATTTTTTGTAAGAAATCACCTTTTTAGGTTAAAAATTCCATTGTTTCCTGAAAAATTCGTCGTTACGACTTGAAAATCCAACAATTTGGAAAAAAAATTATATCTTTATAAATCAACCTTTTTGTTAACAATTAGTATGTTCGGATTGAAAATTCAGTTGGGTTGTAAAAAACACGTATTTTGTTTGTTGAAAATTCATGTATTTTTCTTAAGAATTCATCTTTTTTTTTTTTTGGAAAATTTAAATTTTTAGTTGACAAAATGTTTTTTTTCGGTTAAAAATTAATTTCTTTCTAAGTTCCATTTTTTATGGAAAATTTAACCTTTTTTAACAAAAATTTTATTTTCTTGGTTGAAAATTTAACTATTTCTTCCCATATTTATTTTATGTGGTTAATTTTTTTTAGTGAAATTATAATATAATTATTCTATTTTAAACATTTATTTATTTGATGTAAAAATTCAAATATTTTGTAGAAAATTCGTCTTTTTGATATAAAAGTAATCTCATTATTTGAAAGTTCATAATTTTGATTGAAAATTCAACTCTTTGGTTACATTGTTTTGTTTTTGAAGATTCGTAATTTTAGTTAAGAATTTATTTCTTTAATTGAAAATTTACCTATCTTGTTGAAAAGTCGTTCTATTAAAGTTGAGAATAAATGTTATCAACTCAAAATGTAAATATCCCATTTTGGCTTTTTCGTTGAGAATTCATTTTTTTTTATTATCGAAGATTCACAACTTTGGTTGAAAATTGAACTATGTTGTTAAAAATACCTTTTTTCTTCGTTGAAACTTACTTGTTGCAATTTAAAATTTAATTATTATATTTCTGGTTTGGGATGACCCTTTAAAAAAGTCTTTATGACTGTTGTATGCTTAAGGTAAATTTAGAGACAAATTTTCTTTTTAATTTACATTATTGATCTCTCTGTAGCAACCCAGTTCTAGTATTTTAGAAAATTATGTAAATTTTCAGATTGATCCGGAGTTAGTTTTACCTACGATGAGGTCTGCAGTTGAGGAACAACTAAATCTGATTGCTATCGGCCGAATAGATTTCAATGCAGTTTTGCAACACACTGTCGAGATTTTCAAGCAAAAATTCACCTACTTTGTCCAAAACATTGAAGCGATGGATCAGTTATTTGAAGTCACTTTCTCACCCCTTTCGGCTTCTGGAAAGTCTCATTCTAGGTAGGATTGAGTAATTAATTATAAATATAAATTAGATTCGAATATATTTTCAGGGCTTGGACTCACGGCTTTACTGATGCTATTTGACATTTTTCTAAAGCAATATGCCTATTTTGAGAAAATGGCACTGATGCCACTTTTTCTACACTTTTAATTTTTTATTTAAAAGTATTTACTTCTTCATTAATTCCCCAAAATAACATGTCTACCATCTCAAGTACAAAAATATATAACGAAAAATAGTCCCAGAAGCGAACTAATATATAAAAAAATAACGTAGAATGTTTTAAATTCATTTATTCTTTATTTAAGAAGCATTGGATTGCATGAATTTTTCTACTTTTTTCACTCTGAAGAAAATGTTTCAAAATTGCACCATTTTTATTAGTAACATTTATTGTTCTAACAAAGAAACCAAGCTGATTATTAATTCCTTTTTTTTGTAATGTCTTTAATTCGAACATGTTAGATGATATTTCAGTCTGCAGTTTATTTATTTTCATTTTTTTATTTAATTTAAATCCATGTTCCCCATTGTGTACACAAAATGTTTGAATGTCCCCCATTAAAGAATGGTTCAGACCTGCGTTCCAAGTTCACGGATTTGGAACACAGGCACATTTTTCGTTCAATACGCAGTTTTATTGTGTATTTTTTGCGTATTTGTGCTCAAAAATATTATTCAGCAATACTATAAACAATATTATCAACATAAAATCTAATATATGGCACTAAATGTTATTTGTTTATTTGTTCTATAGTAACTAATTAAAAATGGGAAAAATTATAGAGAAAATTGAATGTGCAAACAGTAAAAAGAAAAAAAAGGTGGATTTTAGGAATCTTTTGGGGATCCAAGAACAAACTATAATGGAGATAAATTAGTAGGCTTATGCTTAGAAAAGGGTCTGTTTATTACG